>APFE031372277.1:0-11958 GCA_000404065.3 Pinus taeda | reverse complement strand
TTTATTGTTAATGTACTTTTTATGTGATGGTTAATTGTAGAATTTGATGGGTAGTCTTATTATTTATTTTTAACAAAAATAATATACACATAAATCATAGGTTTTTGGAAAACCCAAATAGAGAAAAGTTGTTCAATAGACTTATTATTCCCTTGACCAAATATGGTCACTTTTGCTAAGTGAACCTTCACCACTCACCTTTAGACGCATTAGAATGGAGTATCTCTAAGCCTCTTAGAAGACTAATTACAATGGATTATCCCCAAGTGTTTTAGAGAATTCATTACAATGGAATATCCCCTAGCCTTTTAGAAGTTTCATTATAATGGAGTATCCCCAAACCCTTTAGAGGCTTCATTATATGAAATCCATGGGCTCTAATAAAGCACAGGGTGCCCAACCATTGTAGACCTACCTCTTTGACTATTTCACCTAGTATTTCACATAGTCAAGTGTAACTTATCATTCTCCCTTTAAACTTGACTTGGGATTTTCTTTAAATCCAACCAAGTAATCCTTCACTACTCGCCTCCAACCCTACCACCTCAAAGTCTATAACTAGGATGTTGGAGAATCTAGCATGCCCTCCCTTATCACCTAGGTCTATGTCTGAACTTTACTGATAATTAACCAAGGATACACACTCCTAACCATGTATTACATGATACACACTCCTAACCATGTATTACATTTAGGGCTGTGAGGAGAGGGAGGGGTTATGTATAGCCTCAATCAAAATTTGGTTATAAGATATGCATGGGGATTGAGAACTATGACCAACAATTAGGTTGAATTGCATGGCATGTTGCAAGGCTTGCTACTGGAAAAAGCTTCCCAAGTAACTCATATAATCATATCCTTGGAGGTTCAATTATCATAATTCAACACCTTCTCACGAGAACTTATCCAAAAGATAATCACTTTGAAAACCTTTTGGAAAGAATCAAAGTGTTGCTAGATGAATTCCCTCATAAAAAGTTCTTTCATATTCCATTAAAGAAAAACTTTGAGGCTAACAAGTGTTCTCACTATCCATGCCATGTCAAGTGTGCCATTTTAAAGGATTTTGGAACTTTAAGAAATGAGGAGTTCAAGATAAAATATAAAAGCACATTGAACTATTTATAGATGTCTAATAACATGGAAGTTTTTGAGTGTAAAAATGGTATAACCTTGATAGTGGACTTGTAGCTCAATTAATCCCTAATTGATACCTCATTGTTGATGTAACATAAAAAATTAGGTGCTTAATTCGACTCTTAGTAAGTGTTTTTTAGATGGTGAGAACTTTGTTCATAAGATTAAATACTAATCAATTGGGTACATTGTCAAATAACGTAGTCTAGTGTTTGGGTTAAAGTTCCATATTTGCAAGTAAAATATTTTAGGTTCTATCCTTAAATGGTTTTGGGAGATAAAATCAAAAGTCACAGTAACATGTGGTATCAATGCAAAATTAAACTTTTATATCATTGCTTGTTTTTTTAAAATCTTGTCATTTCTCAATTTTGAGTTATATTGTTATGTCATCTTCATGTTCTTTTATGCCTATAAATATCTTTAATCCTTATTAGAACTTAAAAACTCATTCATATTTTTCAAAGTTCAATAATTAAACTAAACGACAAAAAACGCTAACTATACAGCTTTATTTATCTTAATATGTATTTACAAAATTCGAAACAAATTAACAATACTTAGATATAAATATAATAATCGATTAACGATACTTAAATATAAATATAATAATCACCCTATTGGCTATTCTCTTTTTTTCTAAATATTTTAATAAAATTCTTTTTTTTTTCTTAATATTTTAATAGAAAAACAAATTTGAAAAAACACGTAACTTCAAAAATTCTCCGTCTAATTTTTTTAATTAAATAAAGACCGAAAATAAATTGTAACAGATATGAATTCTGCTTTTCTTCAAGAAAATGAGATTGGAATATATGAATGCCAGTAGGACAAGTTAATTAAATAAAGACCCAAGATAAATTGGAACAGATTCGAATTCTACTTGCTTTTCTTCAAGAAAATGAGATTGGAATATATGAATGCCACTAGGACAAGTTAATTAAATAAAGACCCAAGATAAATTGGAACAGATTTGAATTCTACTTTTCTTTTCGAAGAAAAGAAAATGAGATTGGAATATATGAATGTCACTTGGAAAAGCATCTGAACCTAAAATACAAAACAAATCATATTGAGTATATTATTTTGTTATAGTGTGCGGTTTAAAGAGTAGATTTCCTTTATTCGTGAGTTTTAGCTCTTACCAAAATCATAAGAAATTAGTATATTTGCTTGCAGGTTGTTGGATGTACTCTTGGTTTTATAGTAACAGCGACGAGAATTGATCCTGGGTTTTCCTTAGATTAGCTCTGGCAGTTAGAAAAAAAATTCAATGAGGGTCCATGTCATGTTGTCTCGGATCTTGTTGAGGCATAAGTTAATTGCTATTGTGTGCAGCTTGCAGGGTGTTACACCTAGCCTAGGTTTATAGTGGCAGTTAGTTAGATTTGACCCTGGGCCTTTAAGATAACTCTCACCAATTACCAATTATCCTAGATTAATATATAATATAAATATAATATTATAATATATAGTATATAATTATATATAGATAAGATATAAATTGATGAGATCATATGATTTGAAATTAAATACACTTTAGTGAAATTATTTGAAGTTTGAAAAAATTTGAAATGCAAAAATGAAATTTAATTCATATTTAAAAATTGATTTTAGTTATTAAAAAAAATTATAGCATATTTTATTTATTCATTTATAATTTTTTATTTATAATTTTATTCATAGAATATTTTCAAAATTTATTAAAAATATATATTATATTTATTAATGGGTTGCCTAAAAATCGTAGACTACCCAAAGCAAAGTTACGCGGGTAGAGATTAATGTGATAAAATTCCATTATTATAATGAAAACAAGAGGAGCTGCAGGGCAGCAAGTCCCTGCCCTGGCAGGTTGCAGCATCCTCCAGGCAAAACCAATTATCTGAAAGCCACGGAACGTTGCAGGTTGGAGGAGACCAATTATCTGAAAGCCACGGAACGTTGCAGGTTGCAGCGTCCTCCAGGCAAAACCAATTATCTGAAAGCCAGGGCGAGCATTTTCTTTGCATATTACGCGATAAAGCAATGAGAAATTGCCGAAATTACGTGGAAAACAGAGACATTACAGACATGAGCATTTGAGAATGTGTACTTGAACCCGTGAACGGTAGTGCTATTTCCTGGGGCCACCTCCAGGCATGGTGGGGAAGGTTTTGAGTACCTGGTTTTTGTTGTAGTCGAAGAGGATGGAATCCTTGTTGGCGAAAATGAAGAGATTGCCGTCTGACGAGAGATGGAGGAAGGGATAGAGATTGTTCTCCTCTCCCACAGTGTTGGTCTTTGCGAGGAATGGGAGCTGGAAGGCACCGTCAGAGGGGGCTTTCGGAACGAATTCGTAATTGAACGATCTGCGCCCCCCTACGACAATGACCCGACCATCGGGCAAGATCTGGTTCGACGCGTACCATCGGTTGGCAGTTAGGTGGGTCGGCGATTCAATCCAGTTGCAGCTGGCGTCGGAGCATGGGGCGAAGTAGCGAATAACTCTTGTCCCATTGCTCCATCCTCCAGTCTGAATAAGTGTGCCGTTGCTGACGAAAGCAGCCGAAGAACAGAAAGTGTCGGTGAGAAGGTGTAGAGGCCTCACACTGTTTGTGGCGATATCGTACTCGATGAAATGTGCCCAGCAATCTTGCAAGGCGGCAGCGGTGGCGTTGTTGCAGGGTGGATCGCTTCTCATAATTTGCGAAGGACCTGCAAGCGTTTGATCGAAAATGATGAACTTATTGGTGTGGGCTAGCGTCATATGCATTGCGGAAACTCCCGCATTTTGCAGGAGAAGCTCCCATCTGCCTTGGTGAATCTGGTGTCCTGAAATTAATCCAACATAACCATTAATTATCAATATCAACAGAGCTTGAACGATCAACAGAGTCCTCCGTTCTCCCATTGTAATGTATGTTCTCCTCTGCAATTGAAATTTGGCAGATAAAAACCAATTCAATTATTCGCTAGAAGAATGAATTGCCTCTGGAATCTCTTCCAGACTAGCACTAGGAGACTCGGAATGTATATATGGGCGTTCTCAATTCTTGCTTAGAAGCATTGATTGCCCTTGGAATCTCTTGCACAGTAAGACTAGGAGACTCTGGAATGTGTATATAGGTGTTTTTGCATAGAGAAAGACCGGTTGCACATGGCTCAGCTGACGTGTAATGTTCGGATTTTAGAAAGAGATAAGCATGTGAAATGCGTGATAGTGCGATAAAGAGAACGCCAACGCTGACGGCTTTTGCTTATTCTACTTTTTAATATTTGTGGGGATTGGTAAACAGCCAGCGATTTGTCCGTGTTTTGCCGTCTTTGACTGCAAATATATAAAAATTAAATATATAACTGAAAAGCTTTTTTAATTTAAAGGTTCCACGTCAGCCCACTATTATCCAGAAGAGGTTACACGTCTCGGAGCAACGAGTGTTCTAACTTGCAGTTTGCATGCACTTCACGTGTCCTTGCAGCATCGGGACGACGAAGCCACCCTCTTGTCCAAGCTCCCACGTTATGGCTTCAATCTGCCGGACCTGCTCAAGAATCAAAGGTTTCAGAAACTACTGCCATTGCTCTCTGCTCAGGCGTTCTCTGCTCCGGCGTTCTCGGTGATACAACTGACCTCTTGATCAACTTCAGCAGGGACACCGGTATCTCTGTGCAGGTCTCTACAGGTTCAGGAGTTTCCACAGCTGGAAATTCTAGACTGGAATATCACTTAACAGCAAAAAACGGTGATCTACATAGCCAGACTGTGCTCCTGAATGGGATCATATGGAGGAAGTAAGTTGAAATAATGTGTACAAGTGCTAATGGTCTAATCACAGTTACAGTCAGAAATTTAATGGAGGGTGCCACATATATGTAATTTGCAGTGTTAGCTGCTTGGTTTCGGTTGAAGTACCCACACATTGCAATCAGTGCAGTCGCGTCCTCAGCGCCTATTTTGGATTTCGATAACATCACGTCTCCTACAAGTTACGACAACACTGTATCTGAAGACTTCAGGGTATAATTTCCAGTCAAATTCAGTAATTTGAATGGGGTTTTAAAATTTGTTGTTATTGTAGTACATTCATTCTAAATTTGTATGGCAGAGTGAAAGTGAGAATTGCTTCCAAGTGATCAAAGGTTCCTGGAATGTGATAGATAACATGACATCAACTCCTAAAGGCCTCAAATCCCTAAGAAAAGCGCTCAGAATTTGCGAGTAACAACACTGAATCTCTGTGAAATGCATTCCTTTGTTATATCGATCACAATACATATTTCATGTACTATGCTGTATGTTTTAACATAAGAGAACGCCCTTCCTTGTTTCAGATCCAATAGCGATAATGATATTGCTGAGAATTTGGTGGACTGGTTTTATTTTGCTTATAGCTATGCTGCCATGACAGATTATCCAGTTGCGGCCAATTTTGTTCAGCCTCTGCCAGCGTATCCTGTGAAGCACGTAAATGCACTACGCCCCTCTTACATACTCATTCACCGTGTTGTCCATTTGCATTGGAGAATGAATATGCATATTCTACCAGACTGCTAAAATTTTATGAAAATAGTTTTTATCTTACTTTTTCATTTGCCGCAGGAAGAACAGGCCAATCATCACATTTACCGCTTTCTGCAAGAACTTTCTCAGCGCTTTGTTCAGGTAATAATTCATGAACTTAATCCTCCTTTTATTCTGCAAAAGGGCCATTGCTTTTGTAATTAGTTTAGTCTATTCTTGTGCAAAAAAAAATTCCAGTCACATTATTCAAAGGGGTTTAAATTCCATTGAGTTCTCATGGCAGGTCACCACAACACCTCGCATTGCGGAAATCTTGGGTAGTAATTGCCGCCATCGCATTCCTGTTAATGATTCCAGCTGGTGCCAGGGTTGGTAATACTGCCTCGAAATTTCCAACTCCGTCGGCAAACCCTGAAGACTTGGCACAACGCCTTGAAGCCAAGCTTTCTGCGGCTGAGCAAAAGAACAAAGGGCAGAGGAAGCAAGCTCTCTCTACCTCCTGCACATCATCGCACTGCAATTCCAAACCCATGTGAAACTCAGTATAGTCATCTACAAAAATTACTAGGAAAATCCGCTGGTATTTACCAATTATACATGTAGTTATTTTTGCGATCGAAGAAATTTAACCTAAAAACCCAGCTATTAATTACCAATTATACATACAGTTATGAATCTCTGCATCTTGCAGGATAATATAGGTGAATAATATACCTGAAATGTTTGAAGGTTGAGCAATGCAGTGAAATTATACAGAGGAGAGCTATGGTGCAGGATGGAGTGCAGGCCACCGCCGAGAGCTGAGAGCTATGGTGCAGGATGGAGTGCAGGATGGAGGATGGAGCGCAAGGAGGATATGAAGAATTAGCAAGCTGAGGGTGAAGGACACGCACTGCTTCCATGCAAGTGAAGCATGCAAATTGACACGCCTTCGGTTTAATAAACCTACGCCATACCCATTTATTCGTAATGTTAGCCAACTAATATTAAATGTTAGCCAACTAATGCTATCCCAAAGGTAGCATTAATTCAGGGAGGCGGAAGCTCTACTAATTAACCAAGTGATTTCAGAATATTTCCCTAAGTTTTCAGATCGTCTACCTCGTACTGAGGCCAAATAAGACGATCGTTCCATCCATTGGCTGCGTGTATTGTCAAACATAAAATTTAATAAAATGTATCGGCAAACTTTGGTTTAACTTGAAATAAGTTCATGGATTTCTGTGTCGAAGTAATGCTATCGGGTAAAACCGATTACTATAGTCCTTGCCAGCCCGAAGGGCAGGGACTAATAAGCATTGAGTACTGATCCTGCTCTATCTAAAATCAAATCATATAATTGTTGAAGACTTATTGATTAACTAATCCATTTTTATTAATTTTACTCCGTTTAAATTTGCAAGTCTGGTTTAACTATTTTATATTATAGATCTATTTATATTTAAAATATATAAATAAAATTAATTATAATATTTCATGTAGCTACTTGTGGTTACACCCTCTAAATTCGAAGTGCTTTCCAGCTGTTGAGTACGAATGAGGCTATCAATAAATCTCATGCCATCGGGCTATAAATGAATGACGCCGCAAGGCCGTATATGCCTACCGTTCGATTTTGCTTAAGCCGAAAAACGGTGGGCACATACGGCGATTCCTATTTCCAACTCTACTGCAATATAAATGCAGTCTGACATGCCAGGGAAATAAGGGTTGCCTTGCATTTATATTTCTCTCAAAATTGACTTTGGCATGTTAGCAGCAAGGCAACCCTTATTCCCCTTGCATGTTAGAAGCATTTATATTGCAGTAGAATTGGAAATAGGATTTGCCGGGCACATACAACTGCCGTTCATTTATGGGCCGATGGCATGGGATTTATTGGTAGCCGTACGAATGATGGTCGGATCACTGTCGGAACAGCATCATATTAATTATCATGGTCGGAGGCTAGCCCATTCCATAACAGTGTAAATGTTCGCAGCCCTACCCAAATTGAGCGAAACCTGCTGCTATTTTCGCTGGTGATTATAATAGCTTTAAGAGGGTTTGTACTCTTCCGTCTGAGACACGAGTAGTTTCTTTATTTTGGTTCGGCAGACTGCAGGCTTTCTGCGAAGCAAAATGGCTGGCGAGGCGATTGGTACAGGAGCTGCAGCCAATGTTGCGAGCAGCATTTTTATCAAAATTGTTAAAGAGGTGAAAACGGTCGTTTCTGTGCATCAGGCTGTCAGGGACATGGAAGCTAAAGTTCCACATCTGAGCGGTGGAATAGATGACATAAAGAAGAGGCTCAGTCAAGAACAAGGAAACCCTAAACAAATAGTGAAGATTTGGCTGGATGAGGCGGAGGAGGGTATAAGAGCTTCGCAATCTATTAAGGACAAGTACCAGCAAAGCAAGGATTGCCTATTTTGCTGCCCTAACATCGTCTGCCGGTACAGGATCAGCAAAGATATCAGAGATTGGGAACAGAATGTTGCTAAACTTGAGTTAGAGCGGTCCAATTTTCCTCCAGGTGGAGAATACGTGGACTCTGCTCCGCCCACCCAGATGCCCATTGAAATCCCCAAATCTGGTTTCACTGGAGACGCAATACGATCTGCACAGTCGAGGATTGAGACGTGGCTAACCCAAGATAGCAGCGAGATCCGAACTATAGGCGTCTATGGCATGGGTGGCGTTGGCAAGACGTCGCTTGTTCAGACCATCAACAACAGCCAGAAGGTAAGCAACTTATTTGATCTCATCATTTGGGTAACAGTCTCCAAAGACTACACTGACGCAGATTTACAAAGTTGCGTCGCAGATAGATTAAAATTAAAAAATTTTCCAGAGAAATCCAATTTTGAAGGGCGAAAAAATATATTGTGCTCTTATTTAAAGGAGAAAAAATTCCTTCTTATATTAGATGATATGTGGAAGAGTCTTGATCTTCAAAAATTAGGAGCGTCCTCGAGTGAAAGAGGTTCAAAAATTATTCTCACAACTCGGAATAAAGCTGTGTGTACTGGAATTAGTTCTCACGTTAAGGGTGAACCCTGTGATTATTGCTGTTCCGGGTAGCTTCCTGCAGGGAATGCCCTCGCTGAGGGTGCTGGATCTTAGTGACACTCACATAACGTCTTTACCATCATCAATTGGAGATCTGAAACAACTTGCCTCTCTCCAACTCTACAGAACAGATATCCGGGAATTGCCTGAATCCATTGGCGACCTGAAAAGGCTTCAATTCTTGAACGTTGGTTTCTGCTCGCAGCTCCAGTGTCTTCCAAATAGGATAACTGAACTCAAATCTCTGAGGTCCCTCGACATATGGGGATGCAAAAAGTTGAGCTTTCTTCCGCGTGGAATTTCGGAATTGGTTTCACTGGAGAGATTGAGGATGAAAATGAGCATTCCATTGGAATTCGAGGAGGTGCCCGGCGCAAGTGCAGAAAGAAGCTATGCTTGTTTAAAGGACCTGCAAAGTTTGAGCAGCCTCAGGAATTTCGCAGTAGAAGTAAAATCCCCGGTTAAGGAGGGGGTTATTGGAAATTGGTCGATGATGAGAAATCTGTGGCTGGATTTCAATCGTGCAAATCAAGATCAACTTCCACAGGATATGAAGGAGATGAAAGATCATCTGGAACTTTTGTGCCTATGTCGTTGCGATTTGGAGCTACTGCCTAATTGGATTAGAGATTTCCGAAAGCTCGCATACCTTCTGCTTAAGAGTTGTAAGCGGTTGAAAGAGCTACCCCTGGAGTTGCTTGAATTGCCAGGTTTGAGAGGGCTGTCGATAGAAGATTGTGATACGTTGAAGGAAATGGAGCTCGGAAGGCGAAGCTGTTTTACAATGCTGGAGAAGTTGAGTCTTAAGAACTTAAAGTCGTTTGATTGTCTGCAGGGAGCAACAAGTTCAAGTGGAGGGTTGGGAGACGGAACGTTACCCATGCTCAAGTCTTTCACAGTAAATAAATGTGAGAAACTGAAGACATTGCCATCGGGATGGGATAAGTTAAAATATTTGGAGGAAATAAGAGGCGAGAGGGATTGGTGGGATGCAATCCAATGGCAGGATGTCAACCTGAAAACTTCCCTTGAAAGTAAGTTCAGGAGTTGGTAGTTTTTTCTGTGGGAGGGCTCTGGTACCTGTTGCAGAGTTTAGTGTGTGTCATTTATGAATTTCATTGATTCACTTTTCAATGTAATGTTGCATGGGTAATTAATATGGCTGAGTTAAAAGCTGTGTATCTTTTGGGGATTGCCTTGGAGAGGAAGCTGCATGGGATGATGGTTTTTGGTCACTCCAAACTCAATGTGGAGTGGTTTGGGGGAACACTGCAAAAGAGGCCGCGGAACTTCATGTTACCACTCCACAGGGAAGGGTTCTGTTGTCACAGTTTCATAAAGAATTCAACCTACGATGGATGTGTTTTGGTATGACCTGGTACCAGTGCACAGGGAAGGGCTCTGTTGTCACAATTTCATATGGTAGATATTCAGAATACGATGAATGTATTTTATGATGAGCTTTCCAGGAGGGTTCTCAGATTGGGATACTGCTGATAGCTGAGCATAAAATGGGGTTTCTTCATCTTGCCGAAGAATGGGATGTGTCAGTAATTTTTATGTTTTTGTCGACGGACCTCTGTTTTTCTATCGGTAAGGTACTGCTTTGTCATTTGCTATCACCAACTACTAGCGCTGCTTCTTATTTTGTCCATTCATACTATGAGGGACAAGTTTTTCTTTTCGTTAGGGATAAATTTCCCAATTCAGGTTGTTGCTTTTTTTCAGTTGGTACAGTGGAGTAGGGACTAACAGTACGCTGAGTTTATTTTTCTTTCGGGTATTACTATGTGCAAAGTGGTTTGCTATTGAGGTTTTAGTTGTCTATTGCGACTCCAAGGTCATATTGATTAAGTAGGGACGAAATCTAATTTTGGGTTGCTTTCCCTTATATACTGGATGCAACGTGTCAAAACCTTGATGAAGACTTTACAGACTTCATCATTCACATGTCTATGGAGAGCAGAACCAAGTGACAGGCTTTCTAACAAAGAAATGATGCAACGGCTTAAGGGGTGTATACAAATTTAATAGTTTGGGTGTGACTATTTTCTACAGAATCTGATATGAACATACATGTATGAACAGACATTTGTTATCTCTTTTTTTCATTTTCTTGAACAGTTTTTGTTTTTTTGAAAAGAATGTGATAAGAGTCAGTAAAATTAGAGGAGATGTCATTAGTTTCTCCTATTTTGAGGATCAAAATGTGAAGGACATAGATGTAACGACAAGAAAAACTATATCTCAAAAAATTAATTATTTTTTATTAATGAAAGTATGATGGTTTTTTCAATTTGAATTTTTTTTAATGTAATTATTCTAAATAGAATTGGAATACAATATCTTAATATTATTTCTTTAAAAGACGAAGTATTGTATGTTTGAGTTGTTCTCTATTTTACGGTTAAACGATTCTGGATTTTGATAGGGATGAAAGTATTTTCTGTTTGAACTGTTTCTCTTTTCGGTTTTATTGGTTGGAGATCTCTTTCTCCTGTTTTCTTAAAAGTGGTTCTGCCATTCAATTTGGCTCGTTATGGATGGTTCTATTTTCACTTCTGGTTCATCTGAATTTTGTGGGATTTACTTTGGTTCGTTCTCAATGTGGTTGGTTGGCTTGATAAATCCTTTTATGAATTTTGGAGATTTTGATTTGGTTTGATATGTATTTTTAAGTATTGATATTATATGCAACAGACACTTTGGGACTAAGAATATAATTGTATATTTATTAAACTTATAGACACTTTGGGACTAAGAATATAATTGTATATTTATTAAACTTATAGACACTTTGGGACTAAGAATATAATTGTATATTTATTAAA
This sequence comes from Pinus taeda, assembly GCA_000404065.3. Taxonomy (NCBI): domain Eukaryota; kingdom Viridiplantae; phylum Streptophyta; class Pinopsida; order Pinales; family Pinaceae; genus Pinus; species Pinus taeda. The sequence goes on along the minus strand of APFE031372277.1, from coordinate 435 downwards.
CTTATAGTCAGTAATATTATAGTTGTTATAAGTGACAGTGTTATGATGATGCTCAGATAGGTGATGTCAAAATGCTAGGAGAGTGATAGGAGATGATGTTAGAGGCCTTGATGGTTTGTAAAAGAGTTTTGAATGTTTGAATTTCTAAAAGATGAAATGGTTTAGAAAAAATGTATTTTCAAATATTTAAAATGGAAATTTATGATAATGGAGATATGACCAATATAATTTGATACTATATTTATTTCATATTTTTTATAACAGATTATTTGAAAGGAATATTATAGTTAGTTTTGAATTGATTATATAGCAGTATAGATCCATTTTAAATATGGGTTTAACATAAGTAGAGAGGGATCCAATTTCTTAAGTGTATTTTTTTTTTTTTTTGTTTATGAGTAGATATTATTTAAATGTTTTGTATAGTTATTTAAT
>APFE031372273.1:0-15782 GCA_000404065.3 Pinus taeda | reverse complement strand
ATGTGTGTAAGAGAAGGTGGCATAGAGTGATTATGATTCAGACCTATTGGATGGTGTAGATGTTTTAGTCTACGAGTGTAAATTGCTTCATAATGAGAAAATTTGAAGCATGTTGCAAAAGAGATCAAAATTGAAGTTGTTGGAGTAGAGATTGTTTGGAGAAGGTTTTTTAGGTTGTTGGAGTATATGTTGGTGATCCTCTCACACTTGTTTTTTTCAAGACCTTTTGATGCATTTGGCACATAGCTATAGTGTCTTATGATGTTATTTTTATTGTGCATCATTCTATTGTTGTGAGGGTATGATTTTATTTAGTTTTATTGTGGCCACTATTTTGCTAGTTTAGAGAGCACATATGTTTGTGGCATTTATATTTGATTTGATGATGATATCTTGCTTCTGGAGATCATATTCCAGAGTTAAATCGAGTTGAGTAGAAAGTATTGGGATCAAATTTGAAAATATATGAAAGGAGGTTTGCATAATGGTAGAGGAGTAGTGACTTCATGAGAGAGGAGAAATGATATCGAAGCTTCAACAAAAGGAAAATTTTCTCATCCAATGGTAGTTGGGTAGTCCAATCAGTGTTGGGAAAGAATCATTGGTCATGGTGGCCATCAGTGGATGGTGGTAGTATGTATATCCACAGAGAACAAAGTCTTTTGAGCTGATCAGTAGTATCGAGTCTCCTGGCCAATCATCGCTGGCAGATTGTACATGAGGTTGAGTCTCCATGTTGATGGAAGTTAGCAAGCTATGTAACAGACCAATTTCTTGACATAATAGAAATTCAAAGCAGAGCAACAACAACAAGGGTAGCTTTTCTCCCATAAGGGTTTCCATAAAAAATATTTTGTCTCATGTGTGATGATGTGATTGTGTGCCTAGTATATTTTTTATGTTTCTCTCATGGTTTATGATTTAGATTTTTATATTGTTTATATTCATGTGATGTTATTATATGCTACTGGTTAATAGTGCATGATTCAGTAGAGAAGAAATATTGGTGAAAAATAGTTATATATATCACACTTCTGATTCACCCCCCTTCTTGGTAGTTCTCAAAGTTTTCCAACAAATTTTAGTTTTAATTGGGATGAAATGACATCAAATAACATAACCTAACATGCCAAGACATTTCAAGAATCCAAAGCATATAGTCCCAATCCTCCACTCTAAATGTATGCTTTTATTATGGATGCCATATGTCGGTCCACAAATTTTCCATCTCTGGGCTGGAAATGGACACTTGTTGAGCCCACCCATCCATATCTATCACAATCAGCTTTGGGAAGAGAACTGTTTTCAACATTTTTACACCATTTGTCAAAATGTTATGATTTTTGTGCATGAAGATTTATTTGACAAGAAACCTCCTAGGATTTCTTAGGGAACTATTGATTCTATAGGAGATTGGTATTGTGAAGAAAAATTCACCTATACCAAGGTTGTGAGATGTCTTGCTTCCCCCCATGCTCTTCCTATGTGTGTTCTAGACAAACTACTATGTAGGGAGGTAGTCTATCAAACAACTGGTATGGGAATTGCTTGCAAATTAAAAAGGGCATCTAAAAAGGTTTGGCCTAAATTTTCTATCTAAGTGAGTCTTTATTCTATTACAAATTACCCTTTTGGAGAAAGATATTTTATTTCTTTTGAAGCTCTCAAATTTGCCACAATCCATTTTAAACCACATGAACCTAAGAATGAGATGAAAAAAGTTGTTCCATCGTTTGGTATTAAAAAAAGTATGTCCATGAAAATTCTACATTGATTATTTATTCAAATCGACATGCTTTGATCAAGAAGTGCTCAAAAAAGTAAATGAATTACCACCTAATTTTCAACATGATTTTATAATGTACAAAGACAACAATAGGGCCACATTTACTCATATTCTACGATGACCTAGTAGTGAAAGGATTTTAGTACAAGCCTCTAGTCATCTATGTCAAGTGAAACTACAAATTCTACCACACCAGAGGTTATTAGACAAAAGGATTTTTATCGAAATATTCCTATGAAGAAAGTCTAGCCAAAAGAATGTGTTACTCAAAAGATCACTAGTCAGTCTGGAGCTCCTCAAAAGAAATCCCTGATAAAGAATCCTGAAGATATAGAAGTTTATCCTACAAAAGAAAAGGTTCTTAAGAAAGTTTTTTTTTTTGAAGGAAAATGTTTTAGAGAAAAATGAGCCTTATAAGGAGAATGTTCTTGTACTAATTGTTGAACCTAGATTAGATGATGAATGGAAATTTCATAGTAATTTAATCTCGACACCTATGACTAAGGTTCAAACTCAGTCCATTCCTGATCTAGTTCTCGGTTATTTTTCTAGAAATGTTACTAATGTACAACAAAATAAAATAGATTCCTCAGTTGTGACAGAGAATACTCTGTCCAATCTAGATATTGTTATTTCAACTCCTATAAATGTATATCTTGATCTAGGGTAAGTGTCTCAAATAGAGGATGAATTTGGATTGCAACTTCAAAAAATACCTCCAATAGAAGTATTTTATAGCCTATGTCAATTCCTAATGCTTAGTCTATAGAAGTCATTAATGTATAATAGATGGAAATAGATTCCTTTGTTGTGACAGACACTGCTCTGTCCAACCCAAATATTATTTTTTCAACCCCTATCAATATCTTTCTTGAGCCATAGCAAGTGTCTCAACCAAAGGATGAACTTGAATCAAAACTTCAACCAATTCCTCCAATGGAAGTATTTTAAATCCCTAAGAAACAAGTTGTTTTAAAGAAGAATAAAAAAAAGAGAGATTTCGGAGACAAAAATCTTGCCCACAATTTTAGCCACACCAAAAAAATTTGAAATCATTTGGAAAACTTCTTCCTCTACTCTAGATGAATATTTCAAGGAGTTGTCACAATATCTTGGAGCTTATACAAATGCCAGCATTAATAAGGAAACTAAGGTCAAGTAATTTATCAAATAGAAATATGAAAAAATATTCCTTTTGGAGTAGGAGTGTTCAAATTTAAGATCACAATTAAATGATAAGGTTATTGAAATGAAAGCTCAGTCAAAGGTAGAAATTAAATAGAAAGGCGATCAAGTAAATGACTTGTTGCAGAAAAGTAAAGTCACATAGGAAACGATCATCAACTTAGTCAAGTTTGAATATGAGGCACTCAGTAATAACCAAACTCTTCAACATGTTCAATTATTGTTTTCTGAGCATTTGGGAAAATTTCAAGTTATGGAAAAACAAGTTGACAATTTAATTAATGATTTTTATGAAATGGAAAGTTTGTTTGAGAATTATAAGAAGAAACTCAAAGAGTTGTTGCAATGGCAATGAGATACGGATAGGAATTCCTTCATATTTCCCTTCATTTTGAAGATTCAAAAGTCTATTGCATTGCATTCATGGGGAGCTCATCTACGCACTCTCAAGCCTATGGTACAAGATGCAAAAATACTTCGAGACTCACTCATTCAATAAATCATGTAGTTATTGAAAGAGACTAAGAGTCCTATTGTATACACTAATGATTCTCTCCCTAAGGCTTACAAATTTATGCTCAAAATACAAGAAAGCATAAATAAGTTCAACAAAAGAATTGACCATTTGACATTTGTCAACTTTGTATTGGTTTGGGTGTTCCTCATCAAACCTTTCAGTGAATATCAGAGCACCAAGGTTCTCAACGAAAAAATTATTCAAATGTTACTTGTGCTTGAAACTCATATTATAATATGTCAGGCCACCATTTATTCTCAATCACCTCTTGAGTTGGACAATCTTCTTGGAATCTACTCTTAGTGGGAATGTTTCAATCAGTCTTTGCCAATAGTTTTAGCAGCTCAAGAATGATATCCTTTTAGTTTTGTTGTTGTAGCTACTTTCTATTTCTTTCAAATTTGTTTTTCTTTAGTTAAGGGAATACCAAATTTGAAGTTATTTCCCTCATATTTTTAAAAACTATTTAAGATGTTGTCAAACCCATGTCAAGGGGTTCTGAAATTTTGCTAGGAACTGCTTTGTTAAACTTTTGTACATCACTCTTTATTTAATATAATCTGAACCACTTTTTGGATTCCATATCTATGAAGAGCAAGGCAGTAACAATACTTTTATCAGGTGTTTTATTTTAACATATTGTGGAATTTGAATTTATATATTTTATTACTTATGCTCATGCTCAATTTACTGAAATGTTATCATTATTGATGTATTTATTTTCCTAGTTACGAATGTTAATTACAGTATAATTGCATGTGAATGTATTTAGTAATTATTTTGATTAACTATTTAATTGAATTAATTATCTTTTAATTTCTTTAATCAATGATAAAATTGTGGAGATATATATTTTCAGATTATTCGTTATCGTTCTAGTCACTGTAAAATATTAGTACCTAGGTTATACACACACACACACACACACACATCTACTAGCTAGCTAATCCCTTTCCATTCATTTCCTTTTTGATTCACCTTTCTAAGTCTCCACACATTGGAGAAACCTTTTTATGGGTAACTAGGCCCAATAAATAACCAATCAAAACCACCATACCAAATGAAAAAGTATTTGATTTGTATCTCTGAATGGGTGGTCTCCTCAATATTGATGAGATCATTTTTCCCCATTAACATTTCTATCTCTAAAAGGAGGACCATCAAACTATGAATACAAGGAAATCACACACTAAAACTACAAGTCATTCCAAGACTCAATCTCTACCCTTTATCTCATCTTCAACATCTAGATCTCCATCATGATCACCTCCTCCCAGATCTGAAGTTGTTAAGCCTTGTCACACATCCCCTAGCACTAGCAGAAGATCATCAAGCGAACCTTCAGTAAGTACACCTTTGCCTCCAGAACCACCCATCTCTCTAGAGATTCAAACTATCATCCAAAAGATCAAAAGTTTGTTGATATCTAGAGAACAATCTAAAAGTAGAGATACCTATGAAGGTAGTGTCATCTCTTCTTTGAAACCTTCTCCAATCTTAAGCAAGCCCAGAGTGAAAAGCTAGGAGTCAAACCTTTTGAATTTCCCCTAGAAACCCATTGTATAAAGAAGCCTCTTATAGGTTTTGATTAATTACCTAAAGGGAATATTACATTTACCTCACCTCCTCCCACACCTACCATTCCTTCAGTCACTATTCAACTAGCATGTACTTCTCCTCCTCTATCTTCATCAATAATTTCTTCTTCACTCAATTGATATTTACCTCTATTGTTACTAGTTCAATAGGCCCATCATCATCCACTTTACTATCATAATTCACTTCTACTTCCTTTGCAGTTTGTACAATTAATGCTGCTTCTGGTGTCACTGCCTCTACCAGAATGGAAAATAGACCTTGGGAATCCCGAGCAGCCTTTAACATTCAACCAGTGCATAATATTCCTAGGCACCCATAGAGATGGTTACCAAAATACAATCCTGATAATGACCTTCCCTCTCAAGAACACATCTGTAATTTTATGTTGGCTATCAACCTTAATGATGCTTATAAAGAGCATGTTGTTTTTAGGTTGTTTTCATATACCTTTGAAGGTAAATATACAACATGGTATTTCTCTTTTCCTTCAAATTCAGTCACTAACTAGGATTCTTTTGAAAAATTGTTTTTAAAGAAATTTGGGGAAGATAAAACTCCTACTTCTTTAATTAATGGATTATCAAACATTAAGGTTTGTCGTAATGAAAGGATCAAAGATTTTAATTATATATTTAACAAAACTTTGAAAAAAATCCAAACTACATCCATACTAGGTGAAGGTGTATGTGTTCACTGGTATATCAGTGCTCTTCCTATTTCGATGACTGTGTTCGTTGATAGAGATGGAAAGAAAACACTTGTAGACAATATCAAAGAAGTGTCATCTATTGAAAAAATAATTCTTTATCTTGAAAAGAAAGTTCATATTGAAGAAAATAATCATGTTAAGAAAGTTACATTTAAGAAAGTGAAGAAGAAGAAAAAGCACCAAGGATGCATTTGACATTGAAGGATTGCAGAAAGTCATTAAAAAATTGTCAAATGAAGTAGTTTACCTTAAAAGACAAGTTTTTGAAGAATATTCTTCTAGAATATCCTATAGACCCTACATAAGAACACAACAAACTCCTCATACTCATATTTTTGTTGTAGAAGATGATGAAAAAGAGGAGGAGGAAGAGGAAGTTGAGTAGACTGATGAAGAAACCAAAGAAGAAGAAATTTCTGAAGCAAATGGCTTGTGGGATTATATTGCTCCTCTTTCTAAAGATGCAAAAGAATATCTTCCTATCACAACTAGAAGTAAAGGCTCTACCAATATTCATACACCTGATCATAGTCATGCAAATACTACAAAAGATAAAGGTACACTTTGTACTTCTTTCACTTCAACTAAGAAAAATCCAACATCAACTCTTGGTTCACCTCCCGTAGTTACTAAAAGAATTGTACCAAATAAGTCTTCCTCTAAAACTCTCATAGTTTCTGATAGCATTGAACACAATATTGTTGAAGATATGATAAAAATTAAGGAAAATATATCTCCTTATGAAGCTAGCAAACTTAAGCAACAACAAAATCTATTGCTAAAATCCCTAAACGTTGTTTCAAGTTCTCTATTACCAACAACTATTGTAACCACTAAAAAATTCAAAGAGCAAAAATAAAGCAAAGCCTCCTTCTTCATCCTTGGACAGATTATAGAAATCAGATGCAATTCCCATAGGCAATAGATCTAATTCCCATACACCTCCTTTTCTTATCTTTTGAAATTTTCACAAAAATGTACATAATTGTTTAGTTGATTCAGGTGCTTCATCCAATATGATGCCTTATTCTGTTTGCTTCAAATTAAATATTAGACCTCAAGAATAAACTATTCAAATAGTCCATTTAGATAGAACAAAGGTTAGGGTTTTAGGAAAAATCAGAGAAGTCTTAATTAGGTTATCATCCAATCCTAAATTCTTCAAAATCATTAGTATTTTAGTTGTTGAAATTCTTGAATTCTATGGTCTAATTTAAAGTACAGATTGGTGAGAGAAATTAAATGGATATTTTGCAACCGAGTAGTCCCACCTAATCATATTAGAATTGATAGTGAGAAAAATATGAAATACAATCACTGATTTAGAAGAGAAAAAGAAACCTTTCACCTTCACTAATAACACTTTAGGGAATTATTTTGCACAATATTTTTTTGGAAGTTTTCCTTACCATTTTTCAATTAAGTTTTTTTTTTGCCATCTTTTCCCAACAATATCACTAATTGGTGAGTCTTTAATGATGATTTAAATATCATGAGATTTATCACTTCTAAGGTAACTTATGATGATCAGGTCATTGATGGAGATTCTCATGACATCGAATTATATAGATCCTCTGATGAAAATAAAACTGAAAATGCAATACCCAAATATGTTGTCAAATTATCGGATTTAGATGATCTTAAAGGAATGTTTAATACCAACCAATTGCAATACTACTTCATCATATTTGAGATTTGAAATCATCAATATTGGCTTAAAAGATAAGTCTCATAAGTTAACTTAGGCCTAGGAATTTATCCTGATGAAAGACTAGGTTTCATCTATCTACTCAGAAGGAACAAAAATGTATTTACATGGAATTGTGATTATCTTTAAGAATTATAAATCAATAATTTAACATACCATACCCATGTTACCTAACGAGAATCCTATCCAGCAAAAAACTCAGAAAGATCCATCCAAATCTTAAGCCCCCAAAAAAAGTTGAATTAAACAAATTATTGAAGGCCAAGATAATTTTTCCTGTCAGGCATTGTAAATGGGTGTCAAATATTGTTCCTTCTCATAAGAAAAATGGAGATATTAGAATTTGTATTGACTTTAGAAACCTTAACAAGGCTTCTGAAAAGGAAATTTTCCATTACCTCCTATGGAACGTATTTTAGAGTTTGTAGCTGGTTATGAGCTGATGTCATTCCTACATGGATTCTCAAGGTATAACCAAATCCTTTTACATCCTAGTGATAGTCTCAAAACTGCCTTTAGAACCAAATGAGGAACTTATGCATATAAATAAATTCTATTTGAACTTATAAACTTTGGGGCTACATTCCAAAGAGAAATGGATATTTATTTCCAAGGACTAATCAATAATATTGTTGTTGTTTACCTTGATGACATTACTATATTTTATAAACAGTGCAAGAATCATATACATGATTTAAAACAAATTTTCAAGTGTTGTAGAAAATATGGTATTTCCTTGAATCTTATCAATGTACTTTTTGGCTTATCAAAAGATAAAGTTCTAAGATTCATTGTTTCAAAAGATGGGATAATTCTTGATCCAAATAGAATTAAGGACATATTAGAAATTACTCCCCCACATAATAAAAATTAAATGCATTCCTTCTTAAGGAAAATTAAATTTGTTAGGTTGATGTTTCATTCCATATTATTCCTAGAAATCCTTACCTCTACAAAACAAGATTAAGAAGAACACAGTTTTTAAATGGGTGACAACAAAAAAACAAGCATTTGATTCTATTAAGATGGTTATTTCACAAGCTCCTTCCTTATTTTCCCCCAATTATGATAAGGAATTTACTGTATATGCTTTTTCTTCTGGCCAATCATGTGAGACTGTTTTGACGTAGAATAATGAACAATATGTAGAGGTACCTATTGCATTCTTCAATTTAGGATTGAAAGGAGATGAGCTAAAGTATTTTGATGTTGAAAAGTAGGCTTATGATGTATTTAAGTCTATCAGGCATTTTAGACCCTTTTTTATCAAATCACACACCAAGGTCATAGTTCCTTATTTTGCTAGAAAAAATATCTTAGTCCAAAAGGACCTTAGTGAGAATAGAGCTCATTGGGTCTCGGCATTACAGGAGTATGATATTGAAATTAAGTCTACTAAAAATGTTTGAGGTCAAGGCCTTTGCAGGCTAGTTACTCAAACTCTAGATTCAATGTCTTATCATAATATAAAATACCAGGAATCAAAAGAACTTCATCATATAGAATTTATCACCGACTTTCAAATTCATAATATGCAAATTTGATTTATTTTCTTACTCTTGGTGAAACACGCCTTCATTTAGATTAAAAAAAACCATTCTTTGATACTTAAAGAAAATCAATACCAACTTATTAAAGGTGTTTGGTTTAGGAAAAACTATGATTCAATGTTGTTCAGATGCTTGGAAAAAGCTGACGCTGAAAAAGTTTTGTAGGAACTCCATGATGATCTAGCTAGAGGTCACTATGGTGGAGACAAAACAACTAATAAATTCCTTTGCATGGGCTATTATTGGCACCCACACTTTAAATATTCCGATGTATGTACTCATAAATGCAAGACTTCTTACACTTATGTGGGACAAGATTTTAAAGAAACATTTCCTCTTCAACTTGTAAATATGGAACAACCTTTTGAACAATGGGGCCTTGATGTTATCAGTGAGATTGTGCCAAAATCTTCCAAGAAACATAATTTTATTCTCACTGCTTCTGATTATTTTACAAAATAGGTGGTGGGTATTCCCCTTAAAACAATGACTTTTGAAAAATTTATTTCTTTCATTGAATAATTTATTATTATTAGGTTTGGCCTCCCAAGTACTTTGATTTTTGATAATGCAATTGATTTCTCATCTAATTCACTTACTGAGTTTTCATTACTAAAGGGTATAAAATTAAAATATTCATCCAACTACTACCCCCATGGCAACGGTTAAGATGAACCTACTAACAAATACCTTTTAAGAATGATTAAAAGAACAATTGATGATAATCACAAAATCTGGCATAAAGCTCTAGTTTATGCATTATCGGATGATAGAATAACCTATAAAGCATCAATTGGAACTCATCCCTACTTTCTATTGTATGTAAAAGAGGTCGTCCTTCCTCCAAACATTGTTTTGTCATCATTAGCTCTAGTACATTCTATGCAAGAACAACTGTGCCTAGCTTATAACATCGTTTTGCACAAATTTCTAAACTACAAGAGTCAAGAGATAAGGTTGTAAACACTTATAATAATCATCATAAAATTGTTAAACAATGGTTCGATAATTGCTCAGTAGCTAAAAAGAATTTTGATGTTAGTGAATTTTGAATTTGTTCACGCTCATACTATCATGTATATAATATCCCAGAAATAATATATGATTTAACCCTACCATTTTAAACTGGGAAGGTTTCTTCTTGTAAGGTTTCTCCTGGGGAAGTATTAGCCAGGGAACTTTCACACGAAGCTTACCTCACAAGTATCATTATCCCGACCATATTATTGGGATGATATTTCCCAGAAATTTCTTCTGAAGTTATATGACTTGAATTTCATCCAGGTTAGTTTCTCCCAACATGACAACACCTCCACATCATTACACTTCACTTCAAATGCACCATTTAATACACGTCATTTGGCACATTCATATGATAAACATTGTATATGCAAATGTGCCTACATTTATGCTTATTATGTTAATTTACATTAATTCACATTTACTTTGCACTGGTTTAATAATACTTGGTTAATATTTCGAAAAATTATAATAAATTTTACCTTTGCATGCAATAAGTTCGCTCTACAAATAGTCTCAAATCTGTAAAAAGGGATTCCCTTGCACGTTCTATGCAATCATCAATCATGAGAAAACTAAGGAAAGTGATGCCTCCCCCAAAAATTACAGGTCCAATTCTGGAATAATTTGATAATAATATTACAAAAACGAGTTTGTATTCAGATACATTCATTTCTCAAGATGTCAGAGTGTCAACCTGGCACATAAATTGTAAATTGATGGAAGACTAATTGGAATATGATTTAGAAAAAGAAACCAGTTCGATAGTTCCTATTGATACCCCTGAGAGAAATATTGAACCAAAATATAGATTAGTTGATGCAACAAGGTTCAAGTTGGATAAAGTTTCTGTGAGACCATGACTCATGCCTTATACAAAGATAATTAGATGAGTCATCAACTTTGCAAATATTTCAGGCGTTGGATTATTACTCCAAAGGGCATAATGGTTAAGTCTTTCATGCCAAATGATATTCAAGGTACCTACAAATTTCCTAATCCCAGTCTACCTTTTGACAAAACCTTTGTTGTTGGTTTCATGCAAAAAGCAGGTACAAACTTTGACAAAAAACTTCTTACCTTAATAAAAGGTTGGAGAATCAACCATAAAAATCATAAGGAAGAACATAATCATGAATATCTTGTTGCTGCCCTTAGTTATCCTTTTTGTCATCTAGATGCTTGTTATGTTGTGTGTTTAGTTGAATAAATTTCAACAATTTCTCTCATGATTGGGTTCTCATTATTCAAAGATATGCAAAATGTTTTAGTTTTAATTGGGCTGAAATGCTATCAAATAACATAGTCCAACACGTCAAGATATTTCAAGAAGCCAAAGCTTCCATTCCCAATCCTCCATTCTACATGTCTACTTTTAGTATGGATGTCATCTGTTAGTCTACAACCTTTCTAGCTATGGGTTGGAAATTGACACTTCTTGATCCCACCCCCATCCATATCTATCACAATCAACTTTGGGAAGAGAACTATTTTCAACATTTTTACGTCATCTATCATAATGTGATGATTCTTCTGCATGAAGCTTTATCTCATAAGAAACCTTCTAGGATTTATTAGGAATCTATAGATTCTCTTCAAAAATTAGGAGAATGTGATGCAGGTGCATAGGCCAAGCACTAGATTTGATGAAGTTGGACTAGATCTTGTTAAGGTGATGGGATGGTCACATGATGATGTTGGGAGAAATTTAAATGTTTTTTGAAGAAATTGTAAATATTTACATTAGGAAATGAGTTTTATTTTTAAAATAAGTTGGAGGAATTATTTCTTAATGTAAATATAGTTTTTAGTTTCCCTTATTTTGTGGAGAAGGGGAAACGATTCATCTATTGTGACTCATGGTTGTCCCATGTTAGATTTGTTTTTAAAGAGAAAGAGTGTTTGAGTGGAGGAGGAAGGGAAGAGAAGCTACTAAGTGAGGAGAAGAGACAAAGGTTAAGTGTGTGTGAGAAAGAGGCTAGGACTGCATAGGCCCACATTGTATATCTAGCCAGGTTTAATGTGTATTTGATTTGATAATTGAGTAACATGTTTATATTACTCCATGTTTGTTAACTACTCTATTTATATATTGTTAATGAAGTTGTTGGTCTTTGGGTCAAATTTATGCTTTGGTTCAAGTGAAATTTGGATGAAAACATATATACACATGTGTGTATGTGTCAGAGATCGAGTTGATGTTGGGGATCATGTTTTGAAGATGTAACTTTATATTGTTGTCATAGTTGTTTCTGATGTGTCTAGAATATATGTTGATGGTCTAAAATTGATGTGTGTTACTATTGCCAGTGTATTGTAGTTCCATATATGTTTTGTAGATATTATGTATTGATGGTATATTGTTATTGAGCCTTGTATTGTCATGGAAAACTAAGTACTTACTAACTATATGCTGTTAGTGCTAGTATGTTGTATGTTGAGTTCATATTGAAAGAAAATATGAATATTGTGGCCTCAATAATTTTATAGTTTTTCACAGTTATTTTGTATTTTGTTTCAAAGCCCCATGGGGAGGTGTTTGTGCATAATGGGTTAGTGAGTGCATGGTTTTATGATGTGAATCCCATCAAAAAAAACATAGCAATTTGTTTTTGGTTATTTTTTATATTGTGCAAAACCCTTCTAAATTTGTTCTATGTTTGGTAAATTTGATTTAGTGTGCAACCCAAAGAAAGAAAGGTGTATGAAGTCGTTATTTGTTCCAAGAACCAAGTTCAAGGACATGGAGAATTAATTGGGAAACGAGTTGAGTTATTTTAGCTTCTTAAAATTTGAAGTAAAATTTTTTTGGGTGCTACGAAATTATTCTGAAGTGCCTACAAGATTTTTAATGTGCTATGAAATTATTTTGTAATGACTGCACATAATGTTTGGAGGATTGCATGTTCAGTTTTGAAATTCCCATTTGGTTTTATCGTTGCACCATTTGTTAAGTGGAAGCATATGTTATTGGATGATGAGGGAAAAAGATTGGAATGTGAGAGAAAAATCTCTCATGGGACTTATCAAGAAAAAATCATATTCTTATATGGAATGCATATATTAGGGTTTCATGAAATAATGTTGAATTTGATGAAAATACAAAGTTGTGTGTGTGTTTAGAGTAGCTTGGGGTTATTGGCAGTTGGGGTAACTCAGTATGTCCTCAAGTAGTATCAGAGCTCAACTACATTCTTTGGAGAATATCATAGCATGTTCAATATTTGGTGATGTAGTCAAAATAACAGAGATTGGATTTTAGAGTTACATTACAACTAAAAGTAAAATGAAGTGATAGTGGAGATGCATGCATGTCAAGAGGAGTTGATCCATATACAGATGAAATTTCTAGGTTTGAAGACATCTTGATAATGAAAAGAGGGTGAAGAGAAGAAGAAGGTGAGTAAATTTCATCCAGAAGCTAGAAGAGGAGTTCTCAGATGAAGATTCCAAAGGAAGGAGTCAACAAAAATATGAGGAGAATACTAGGCATAGAAGGACTCAGTATGGTATTTACAAATAATTTGATGGATTCAGCGTGTTTGCAACTTACTATGAGTAGGGAGAAACACATGAAAGAAGGATATTTATGACTACTGAGAGCGATAGTAAAGGTTCAGAGAGAAGTCATAGTAGATCAAGTCAGGAAAAACTTGATAGAGAAGTAGCTAAAATTAAATTATAGCTAAATATTTTGAGAGGAATGCTACAAAAAGATGATGAATACTAGGCTTATATATGGAATCTCTAGAAGAAAGTAAAATGGAATTTATTGTAGGTGAAGTTGAGACAGATATCAAATTATCAGATGATGGAGAAACTCAAGGAGTTTGAACATAAGATCAATGCTTAGTTGGAGGAAAATCCCAAAGGAGTTGACTTGCAAGAAAGGACAATTGTTGAAGAAGAAGAAGTTCTTTGTGAACTTAAACAAGGAGTAAACCTTGGAGAGAGAGAGAATCATATTGCTAAAAGGAGACTAGCTGAAAGTCTCATGGGTCATTTGGAAACTGAAGACCAACATGAAGAAACTTTTGATGAGAGACTAGTTGAGAGTCTCACAAGTTGTGTGGAAAATAAACATATGATGGTCGGGGTGTTAGTGGAGGATACATGTCGTGATTATTTTTATTTTAACATTTGGTGTATGAATGTTGGAGTTGTTCTAGATGAAGGACAGAGAATTGAATTGTTTTTTTGCGTAGAGAGGAGAAACAATCACTAAGTGTTGTTATACAGGTTGGAAGGAAGATAGAAGATAGTTAATATGACCAAGAATTGTATTAGAAGATGATATTAATAAAAGGAAATAGGGAAGGTATAATTGGTTATATGAAGAAACAACCTACGATTTTGAGGAAATTTTTGAGCAATGTACTGGAAAGTTTGAATAGGTCGACAATAAGTGAAGGTCATAGTTTGCAACAAAACCAGTAGAAGAAGGTACAATTTGATTAAATATCTTATTATATTTTTAATTTTCACTATGTAGGTGATAGTAGAGGAAGGTGAGGAGATTTGCAACAACCTACGGCAAGTAGTGCTCGAAGGGTTCCAAAGAAGATGACCAGGAAGATGCCAAAAGTCCAAGCTCGGGAGAAAGTTCGGTGAGGTATCGTGTAGCAAGGTGGAGACTTGTTACTATAAAGGCATGTTGCAACTCACGAGTTGAAGTTGTTACGAGAAGACTAGATGTGTATGATCAGGAGGTCATAAATTTTCATACCTTGGAAGTCTGATGTAGGTGCATAGGCTGAGCAATAGATTTGTGAAGTTGGACCAAAGCTTGTTGATGTGATGGGATGGCCACATGATGATGCTAAGAGAAATTTCAATTTTTTTTTTAAGAAATTGTAAATATTTACATTAGGAAGTGAATTTTATTTTTAGAGTAATTTGGAGGAATTATCTCTTAATGTAAATATAGTTTTCAATTTCCCTTAATTTGTTGAGAACGTGAAAATATTCATATCTTGTGACTCTTAGTTGTCACATGTTAGCTTTTGTTTTAAAGATAAAGAGTATTTAAGTGGAGGAGGAAGGGAAGAGAAGCTCCCGAGTGAGGAGAAGAGATAGAGGTTGTGTGTGAGAAAGAGGACAGGGTTGCATAGGCCCACATTGTATATCTAGCCAAGTTTAATGTATATTTGAATTTGATTAATGAGTAACATGTTTATATGCATTTGTGTTTGTTAACTCCTCTGCATGTATAGTGTTAATGAATTGATTGGTTTTTGGGGAAAATTGATGCTTTGGTTCAAGTGCAATTTGGATCTGAACATATATACACCTGTGTGTATGGGTCAGAGATCGATTTTGATGTCAGGGATCCTGTTTTTAAGTTGTAAATTTATATTTTTGTCATAGTTGTTGTTGATGTGTTTAGAATATAAGTTGTTGGTCTTAATATTGATGTGTGTTGCTGCTTTTGGTCTATTGTCATGCCATATATGTGTTGTAGATTTTATGTATCAATGGTATATTGTTATTAAGCCTTTTATTTTCATGGATAGTTGAGTACCTGCTATTGATATGTTGTTGGTGCTAGTATATTGTATGTTGAGTTCATATTGAAAGAAAATATGAATATGGTGGCCTCAATTAATGTGTAGTTTTTCAAGATTCTTTCATATTTTGTTTCAAAACCTTGTGGGGAGATGTTTATGCATTCTAGGCCAGTTAGTGTGTGGTTATGTGGTGTGAATCCC
>APFE031372269.1:0-13121 GCA_000404065.3 Pinus taeda | reverse complement strand
TTTTTCATGTATTTCTCATTTTTGGTGTAGCAAGGTCCATCAAAAGTATGCAACATGGGTACTCCTTGGATGAGGAATCAAACTATACATCCAACAAGTATTCCCTCTCGAAATTTGAGTAAACCCATTAGGATATAAGTTGAAAATACGAGTTGAAAAGGTAGTTTTTTCTTTTTTCCCTCTAAAATTTGATGATGTAATCTAGTCTTATTTTATTATTTCCACTACTATTTTATAATTTCCTTAGGATGGCCATTTTATACCACAAAATTCCCCTAATGAATCTCACTGTGGAAGAGGACAAGCATCCTCGCAACATTGATATCAAAGAGTCAGAGGGACATCACAAAGTAAATGGACCTGAGATAGAGATGCCAGATATAACGAAGCCATTGAAGACGAGGAAGGTGCATATAGGTTCAGATAAAGAACCGAAATACACAAAATTAGGAGATACTGGGACGAAGACATTGTCAGCAAGATAATAGATTTGTTGCATGAATACCAAGAATTTTTTCCCACTAAATTTTCAAACATCAAAGGCATCAAAGGGGATTTAGGAGTTATGAGGATTCTTCTGAATCCTGATGCGAAGCCTATTAAGGAGATTCCTTATAGACTGAATCCAAAGAATAAGGAAAAGGTAAAAGAAGAATTGGACAAGATGTTAATAGCAAGGACAATTAAACCTCTTGAAGAGTCTGAATGGATAAATCCCATGGTAGTTCAGGAGAAGAAGGCAAAAGGAGAAATTAGAATCTATGTGGACTTAAGGAAATTGAATGATGCATGTCTGCACAACCCTTTTCCTACACCATTTATAGACAAATTTTTTGACAATGTAGGAGGATAAGAAGTAGTTGTGCCTATGGAATAAATTGTATCAAGCCTGAGAATTGCAGTTGTCATAGATATGCAGACCGCGACATGATGAAGGAAAGAATGTCCCGGATACTAGTTTTAGAAGAAGACAGATTCATAGTAGGATTCCATCATCAGGTGCAAAACGAAAGGGAGAAATCCTGGCATGATAGGCATATCAAAAAGAAGATATTTCGAGAAGGGGATCTTGTATTATTATATCACAGGAAATTCATGAAGTTCTCGGGAAAATACAAAACACTCTGGTTGGGGCCATATATCGTCAAGAACATTTCATATGGGGGTGTTATTCAGCTCACAAAATTGAATGGTCATATGATTCCAAGACACGTGAATGGTATTAGATTGAAGATATATAAGGATGACTATGTCCCTGGAGATTCGCAATAAAAAATGAAGGGGAGGAAATCTTAGTGCCACCTGTAATTGAAAGTGGGAATATGACTATAAACTACTCTGCAGGAAGGGACTTCATCGAAGGAATATTATTGCATGATACTCAAGAGTATGACGACATCCGAAGGAGCTGCATTGAAGAAGAGGTGACTGCGCCAAAGGGGAAATCTGACGAAGTTATCTGGAAATATGACCGTTGGAAGGAAAAAGGGCACTGTTAAAAGGAAATTACCATTATGAGATCCTGACAGCTGTGAAGACCTTACCAATCTTGCAGAGGCTTTCTAGCATTACTTAAGGAAAGAACCTCTAGGTGCAAATAGATGATCTTCAAAGTAAATCACATATCTTGCAGGAGAGGACTCAACCATGGCAGGAGGAATCCCTACAACTTTCACAAGTAGTGGACGAGAGGCTGAATGAATTGAAGAGAAGGGAAGAAGAAATACTGCAAAAGGCTCCTAGTCCTACTATAGAATCTTTGTTGAAGGAGGCCGCCAGGAAGAAAAATTGATGGTAGAACAATCCAGCAATACAACACAGTGTATAATGGGATCACAGCAAATATCAAGGGAGTCGAAGCTAAGTGACTCAGGACGAGTCATAGGTGAGTTTTGGGGGCCTGTTGGGCATGGCCTAACTTGGTCCATGTTTTGGGTAAAAGACCCCACAGAAGAAGGAGTGGACCGCGTGGAGCTGGTGAAGATATATTCATCGTGTGTTCTTTTAGGACTTTGGGGATGGGACAAATCCCTTATTTTCTAACGGGTATCAGGTATTAGTCCTTGTATTGTGGATCCATAGTATGTGGACCATGGTTTTTGTAAAGATGAAATGTATATAAGGAGATGTAATACTTTGTAATCGAATATATCATCATAAGTGAATTGAATCTTTGTATTCACATTTGTAGTCTGTAATTTTGGGAAAGGTGCCACAGTTGAGTGCAGGGAGGCCTGGAGGAGTCTGCAGCTGAGTGTGTAGACCACTGCATTTGGGTACGCAGGTTGAAGACATATATGTACGAAAGATTTATATTAATAAATAAAAAGTTTTGGTGAAGAAATTTATATCTTTCCGTGTTCAGTCTTTGTTGTTGTTAGTATTGTTATGTATGCTTTCCACTGAATTATGCGAGGAACCGTAAGATATATTTTTATTTGTTAGAGTTTAAAGGTTTAATGTTTATGTTAAATTAATAATTTGCACGAATTTCTTATGCATGCAAAGTTATTAGATCAATATAGAGTAGAATTAAATATAGGGCACCACTACACGGATATCCCTTCATTGCAGAAGACTGGTTTTGTAGCTTCCCATAACTGCTTCGAGTGAGACTGCGATTTGCTTGTAGTTCATTTCCGAAAGTGATAGTAGTTGAGGCTTTTGTTAGTGCACATCACACTATGAACGTGGGTCAAGCCCCCTCAAACCAACAAACACTAAGAGACATCAAATAGTACTTCATTCTAATCTTTTAGAATGCAAAATTTCTTCCATAAAAGTGGGGAATTTTAAGTGCTTCTTTACTGGTCATTGTGATTAGATCACCCTTATTCTAGTTGTTAGGTTGTTTTTAAGAATATAGCTATGATACCAGCTGTTAGAAACACTGAGGGGACCGGGGGTGAATCAATATTTCATCCAATCATTAATTTTACCAGTTTAAAATTAAGCTAGTCTATTAGAATCACAACACATAAACCATGCAAGGACACAAGAATTTAAAGTGATAAATAGCTTGAATTTGTTTAGCTTAACTTCAATTTACAATTATGAGGGCACCAATCCTCCTTCACAAATTCAGGATCCAACCAAGACAATGAGGACACCAATCCTTATATACAAGCCCATGATCCAACCTAGCAATAGAATGAGGACACCAATCCTCCTCAGGTACCAACCTATCAAAAATCCTTTGATCTTTTGTATATTATATGTACATGTGTCTCATCATTTATTATCAATCTAACATCTTGTCCTTCTTACCAAATATGAGTCGTGTCTTCAAAACACTCTAGAATAGATTATAAATGAGCCTATAACATAGGCCTAAAACAAGGCTAATTTTAGCTCCAAGGCTGCTCCAAAATTAGCTCAAAAATAAGTTGAAACTATGGCAAACATTATTTATGATCTAGGTCATGACTAGGCTTAAACAAAGTCAAAACTAAGGTTGAAACAAATTCACATTATGTATTTATTCAATGCCAAAACTAAGGTTGAAACAAGTCTTAATTATGTATTTATCCAGGGTTGAAACTGACATTATAATAGGTTCAAACTATGCCTTGATTTAGGGTCTAAACTGAGGGTGCAAGAGGTCTAAGTTATGGCCCACAAATACTCTTCAAGATGTGCTCCAAATATGGATTAAAAATAGCTTCAAAAGATCCCTAAAAAAAAATATGAAAAGCCTCTTAGGAGACTGCGAAAATAACCCTTCAAACTAGATTCAAAACTCCTTATTGTCTTGGTTCATGAGGTAAGAGCCTCTCTCAAATGCCTCCCTTAACAGGTTTGAATTCATTTCTTGAGTTGACCAAATTGTTGTCTCAAATTGAGGAACAGGAAAACCTATTTATAGTCTTAAACACCTCCCAAATAAGTCTGACTTGTTCCTCAAGAGGCTCGAGTTCACTAGAATATTAAAATTTCCAAATTCCATATTTTAACTTCAAAATATCATATCTCCTCAATTGAGAGGAGTTAGAATATGTTCCATACATCACTCGAAAAGTATCAAGATGAAATTTAAACATGTTTCATTATCTCCTTTAAATTTATAACTTTTGACATCAATAACAACCATTTTCTAAGCAAGTTGATTACAACAATTAAGACCCCATATTTATCTTATGGCCATTTTGATCTAGAAGCTTATGATTCTTTGCTAAATATGGGAACAAAAGATGATTTTGATGTTGTTATTATTGGAGGAACGGCCAGTGAAGGGAAGCTAATTAGTTTGGATGAACATATTGTGCTAATTAGACATACTGTCAATTGTTTTGGTGATGCAATCAAAGTCATTGGAAATACTAGAAGAAATTCAAGAAGGGAGTAAATGCATGAACCAAGCAAGATTTTGTTGTTGGAATGCATGTTTCTCTACACATCAGTCCTTACCATGGGAAGACATCACATGAAGGTTTTGTGTTGCATTTCAAAATTTTTCTTTCAATGGGTCCAACTATTATAGATAATGTATCGGGTAGTACATGACAAGGCATTCCTCCATTAGCAATAAAGAAACTTGCAGAGAATCCAAATTTTCCAGGTGTTAAAGAATGTGTAGAAAATGGCCGTGTTAATGAATACACATATAATGGTATGGCTATCTGGAGTAGAAATCATAACCAATGCCATGATGAAAGAAGGAACTATGGAGCTAGAAGAGTCATATTTGTTACAAGTAATTTAGTTCCAAATTTGATGTGCAACCTTATTTTCAATGGTAAAGATGAAGTTCTAAACAAAATGTTATTACCTTTGATGGACTACTTTTTTGTGAGCCTAATCCAATTACTCTTAATACAACTTTGGCACAAGTTGATGTAATAAGGCCTATATTCTACACCCCTCTTCCTAGTGAGAAAGGAATGCAATTTCGCAATGTTGTTTCTAAGAAGAGATTAAAATTTTGGAGTAATGAGGGATTTTTCATACAAATTTACTAAGGGGGAGGTTGTATATGTAAATTATTTGAATTTTCAAGATCAAGTGAATCTATGCTCAAGGTTATTTTCTTTCTAGAATCAACATTTATTTCATCTTGTTTATGTCCTAGTTAACAAGCAACATGGAGGAAATGGAAGTGGAAGTCTTTCAACATCGTTTAGATCCAGCCATGCAATAAGGAACCAGTTTGAATCTATTTTGGATTGATTTTGGGGGAATTATTTTCCTTGGTCAACTGACAAAACTAGCAAGATTACTCCAGCCAACTTCAAAAGAAATAGAAAACTCTCTTAGGTCAAGACAAAATTTTGAGCAATTGTTTGGAAGAGGGTATGTTTCTGAAGAGAATAGGAAGTCCAAAATTGTTTTAAGCACACATGAGATAGTTTATTGTGGAGATTCTTAGGTTGAGATACTATCTTTCTCAAATTGGAAAGATTGGAGTGAAGCATAGAATTAATGAAAAATGGAGCACAGGGGGTAGTTTGAACATTTTAGTAAATGTTACGGGACTTTGTTGAAGTTTTGAGGATAGATTTATTTGCATGAGGACATGAAAATACATAAGTGTGGAGGATATGTTGGGCTCCCACTTTTCACCTTTTCCACTAACTCATTTGGCCTTTTACCACGTATAGTATACCCTCATAACAATAGATTTCCCATGTCATTATACATTTTTACACTTTTGAAGCTAATACCCTCTAACAAGCATATAGAGGTAAGAGTTTCTCATTTTTATTCATTCCTGTCTCTAATGGATTCAATTATTTTTAAGTTGATTTTACTAATGATGAATTGATAAGTCTAGTTCTTGTACCAACAATTCATTTATGGTACCCGATCATTGTATGGAATTCAACCACATGGGTTTTGAAGGCTAAGGTGTCAACATAATTCTATGTTTTTCATATTGCACGTAGGTCACACGTGTGAGCCTCCATCTCTAAATCAATGTTACAGGTCAAAATTTCCAAATAGTCAACTTCAGGCATGATTTCTATTGATAAATATAGGGGGTAGAAAATTAGGTGATTTCTCTTTCTTTGATAATTGTTTTTCATATATTTTTACTTAACTTGATCAGCTTTTTCTTTTACTTGTTTATTTTTTTGTGTTATCTTCATGAACTAGTTATCAAATCATAAAGAACAATAAAATAAGAGGACATAGGATGTAGGAGATCAACTAAATCAAAAACCTCTCCAATTGAGAGGAAAACCCACCATAATTCTTATCTTCTTATAGAACTTCAATTGATGAATTCCAAGACCTGTGACCCTTGACCAAGAGCCTCCAAGCCCAAGCCAATTTCGACCTCCAGCAAATTCTATACCCAGTAGATTCTTCTTTCAACTTCGATCCCTCCAATAGATCCTTTTGCAACTTCGACCCCGACAGCAAATTCTCCTGCAACTTCAATCCCTCCAGTGGATTCTTCTACAGCTTCATCCTTCTAGTAGATTCTTCTGTAGAAACCCTAGTTCACACATGTGGCTAGAAGATGGATTAAAATTTGTATCCTTTCTCCTTCACTTGACTTGAATTCTCTTTCTTAATACTTCGGTTGGAAAAGGATACCTTTGTTGACTCAAAACTCAGCCCTTGATGATGATTGTAATTCGATACTTGTTGTTGCAGAAAAATGCCCTAATCCACTTCGCATGTGTGAGAAATATGGCCCAGAAACAATCCCTAAAACTCAACATTATTTTCTTCTTCTTGTATTCCTCTTCTTCACACCTTTCTCTCTCTTTTGATAAAACTTGTGCATGTGTAGTGAGTGTCTCAAAGCGGTCGAAGTCTCCCTTATGTGTAGGTCTTCCACTAGGTCAAATTGCTCCTTTTAGGCCAACTTGTTTATGTGTGTAGGTCGACTTAATTTTTACACCATGACAAGGTCTTGGAGGGTTTTTTTACTATAATAATTTTTTCTTTACAATGTGCAACATGCCCAAATGGGTATTCAATACATGTCAATGACTAAATTGACTTGTAGACTAAATAACAAGCCCTAGAAGCACTCAATGGGTGTTTGACCTAAAAATAAATTTTCCTTGAGAATGAAACCCATGCCTTAAGGACAACAATAATAAATTTATTTTTCTTTTTACATTAAATAAATAAAATCATGATTACATATTTAATTATGAAGGTTGAACCTAGTTACATATTTCAACATTCCCTCTTAGCTAGGGAGGTATTCATAATCCATACAAGGTACTTTTATATTTTCAATCTGAAGAATTCTCATAAGAAGAGTCAAATTGGTAAGCCATCTCTTTGCATCATACTAACCAAAATTTTTACACAGCAAAGCCTTGACTAACAACTCTATATCTCTACAATATCATACTGCAATGTTGGCGAGACCAATGACTGACAGACACCATCATCATTATCTCTCAAGGCACATACCCCACCTGCATGTTAGCAGAATGTGTCCTTCCAAGACTATTCATATTGTGGATTCCAAATCCTCAAAGAATATTGGTCCTCTTTTACCACTCTTATCTTGGATGCCCTACTACATCCTCAAAGAGTATCAGATTCTAGATGCTTACCCAATCCTCCATTCTCTCTTTGCGATATGAAGACAAGAATGATGTGTCTATCTCTTCCTCTCAACTAGGAAAGATATACACATTCTTATAAAAGGAATGTACTCAATCTCCCTCTTGTCCAGGGACTTGTCCAAGCTCCCTCTTATTATAAGGACTTGTTACCAACAACATATATTGGCTCTTTGGTGGATATCATGGTACTATTAGCTGCTTGTAGGGCTCCTCATTTCGATGTCATGAATTGTATCTTGTTCATTATGGATCCTTCATCTTCCTGTGTCTTCTTCATAGGGCACTAACCATCCATTACTTTCCTTCATAGGATTGAACCAATAGTCATTTCATCCTTATTTTCATTAGAAAGTGATATTTCTTTACACATTTGGCTTTCCTTCATACAACTACCTCTTCCAAGTCATGCTTCCTTTTGGATCTTTCATCCAACTACATGAGTGCTAGTTGTAGATGACATCTACAATTGTATTTCAGTAGTCCTATATCAAATCAAAGTTACCTTTTGTGATGACATTTCATCATTACATCTACTTTCTTGCAACATCAACATCTTGCACATTCATACACACATCTCCAATACTTTCAATGTCAAGGGTTTTTTTTTCTTTACAAACATTCTTAGGGTCTCCATATATTTTCTATGGAGATGTCATGGCTAATTCTACTAGTCATCAGATGTCGGTTCCATTTTCTAAGTGACCATAGTTGCATCTTTCATGATCTCTTCTTTATTTTTTCACATATTGCTTCCCAGGAACTCATAGTTCCTTCATCTTTGTCAACCACCTCATATTCCATATGAGGACATATTATGTTGATTTCATATTTTCAATATGTGAATCATGTCTTCATGCATCTTTCCAAAGGAAGAGATACCTTTTATTTGATCATGTTCATGATGTAGAGCATTTACCCATGCAACCATATGATGACATGACTCAATCAAATACAAGCATACATATCCTTTTATTCTTTTGGTCATCTAGGATTCCTTCAGCAACTTCCTTTCCTTGCTTGAAATTTCTTCAACCATGCTGCATTTTTTTGTCACCATACCATCATCCTTAATTAATCCCATACTAGATGGAATTCTTGGTGAGACACTTGCTTTTTCCAAGAGAGGTGAACCTTCTAAGAAGATTTGAATGGAGGATCTTCAATTATCCTCATTTTTAATATGCTCCTTTCTAGTGATGATGATGTACTATGAATTCATTCTATTCTAGATGATTTTATTCTACCCATAAGTACTATTTATTCTTTCAATGAGGTTATCAAGAGCTACTTTCTTTCTATGATGACTACTAGCTTCTACTTCACCTATCTTTCAAGATTCTTATAATGATGTCATAAGCCCTTGCTTTAATCGTATTCTATTATGATGCATCCTATCATGCTTATAATGTTCCCTACCATGGTTGCCATATTTTACAAAATTAAAAGGAACATAGTGAAGGAGATTATCTCAATCATAGTAGATATCTCTCACTTCCTCCTTCTTTGATTTCTTCTTCTTAGGTTCTTCCACATCTTAGGTGATATGGACTTCTTCCCCTCCTCTTTTGTTTTTGTCCTTCTTAAGTTTTGGAAAATTTATTTTGTAGTACCCATATTCATGACAACCATAGCATTAGATCTTCAACATATCCTTATTGTTATTTTTCTGAGGACCAAACCTTCCAAACTTCCCTTTCCTCCTATCCATGGCAAAAAATGCTTGAACTTGCTTGTTTGATCCTACATCACTTTTTGCCTTCAACCTAGTTTCTTAAATCTTACATAAAGACCAAAGTTCATTGAATAGGGTATCTTCCTTATTTCCATAGATGTTTGATGTAAAGTTTCCCCATTCCTCTAGTAGTGCATTGAGCACTATGGTGGTCATTTATTTATTGTACATTGTTTCTCCCAACTCTTGTAGTTGGTCTCTTATTTCAAATACCCTCATAAAGTATGAGGCTATTCCATCTTCCTTTGAGATCTTCATTTTGTATATCTCATTTTTCAAATATATCACTTCTCTAGCAGTACTTACAGAGAACAATTCTAGTAGCTTCTCGTATATTTCTTTTGATGACTCTAACTTTGCTACATACTAAATGAGAGGATATTTTATGGATTCTATAATAATCCTTTGACCCCTTATCTCCCCTTTAATATAATTTTCCAAAGCTTGAGCTTCTTCCTTTGGAGGCTTACTGATTAATCCCTTAACATGTTCAACAACTTCATTTCCTATGAGGATCAAATTTGTTGCAAGAAATTTTGATGACCCAACCAATTTGTTTCTTTCCATGCAAAATGAAGTCATTTTCATAGCAAATTCAGTCATAAATATAAAGTTACTTGTCAAGTGAAGATTATTCTTGATGACAATATCTAAAATTTGATGCTTTCTTTATTTTGATGACAATGTTGATAATAGAATATGTATTCTTGATGAATATGTCTTCCTTCAAAAGTGAGCCTTCAAGTAGAGGAAGATCACCTTGATTCCTCAATGATCATGACAATGCCTCTTATTGATTCTCTTAGATGTGTAGAATTCAAAATTATTCAACGAGCAGTCCTTCTTTAAGTGGAGGTAGGGTCCTATAGATACTTTGTTTTTGATGGTGATGTGAGGTTCTCAAGACTGCTTCAAGTGCATAAACCTTCTTTGGATGAGTTAGGGTTTTCAGATCTTCTTTATTTGAGATTGGATAGTCCTTTTAGATGAGTGGTCCTTGTTGATGATTGATGTTCTTGATGATATTCTAGTGCTTCGGCCCTTTAGTTTCCATCTTTAAGCTACCTTTCCATGTCTTTTAACCTTTGCTCAGAAACCATGTTAAGAAATATAGGGGGCAACAAATTAGGTGATTTCTCTTTCTTTAATAACTTCTTGTGATATATGTTTACTTAACTTGATTAGCCTCTAATTTTACTTGTTTATTATTGGTGTTATCTTCATCAAACAATTATCAAACCATAAAGAACAATAATATAAGAGGACACGGGATGTAGGTGATCATCCAGGGCCAAAACCTCTCCAATTGTGAGGAAAATCCACTAGAATCCTTGTCTTCTTATAGAACTTAAATTGATGAATTCCAAGACCTATGACCCTTAACCAAGACCCTCCAAGACCAAGTCAATTCCGGCCTCTGAAAAATTTTCTTCCCAACAAATTCTTTTGTAACTTCGACCCCTCCAGCAGATTCTTCTGCAACTTTGTCCTTTCATTAGATTCTTCTATAAAAACCCTAGTTCACACGTGTGGCTAGAAGATGGATAAATTTGTTTCCTTTCTCCTTCTCTTGAATTGAATTTTATTCCTTGATATTTCGGCTGGAAAAGGAGACCTTTCTTGACCCAAAACTCATCCCTTGATGATAACTGCAATTCGGTACTTGATGTTGAAGAAAGATTCCCTAAACCACTTTGCACTGTGAGAAATATGGCCTAGAAACAGTCCCAAAAACTTGACTTTCTTTTCTCCTTCTTTTCTTCCTCTTCTTCACACCTTTCTCTCTCTTGTAATTAAACTTATGTATGTATGTAGTGAGTGTCTCAAGTGAGGTCGATGTCTCTCTTATATATAGGTCTTCCATTAGGTTGAATTGCTCCTTTTAGGTTGTTGTAGTGGCTACAACCACCCTCCAAAATTTTGGCTTGCACCCAATTTCAAATCCTCCCTTGAGATTTTCACTTGATGACTGCACACACTCGAGTTCACTCTGTGAGATCATGTGAGTCCTCGCATCCACCTTGCTTGTTCATTTCACCCATTTTTTTTCATGTTGATGTCAAAGTCATGCTTGCGACCATGTTTTGGTTAGCCTCAAATTCTTCGCTTCGTGTGTACTTGTTGTGTTTGCTATGAAAACATCTGTCACACTCACACTCACATTCACTGTCGTGCAAGCATCATCATGGTCAAGCAACGATCAATCACAATTTTCACGCTTTTCACTCACACTATCAGTCAATCATGTTAAGCATGTGTGTCTGAATGGTTTGGATCATCTCGTCATCAAGTTATGTGGGTGTGTGTTTGCAAGATCACATATGCATATTTCACTCATTCACACACTTAGTCATTTTGCTAAAGTTCTAACAAACGGACTCCCCTCCGACAGCCGGACCATCACCCCGCTATCGAGTCAATTGACTGTCACCCAGAACAACGCAAAAGCACCAAGAAAGTCATTTCAAGTTGCGCTTCCTGCAAGCAAATCAATCATCCTTCATACTGGTCAACCAGAGAGTTTGACTCGACAGCCACCCCGAGACTGACTCCCCTCAAAAATTGCGCAGAGGTTGTAGACCTTTCTCGCTCCACTAACTAGGAAAATTGCATAGATAGGCTAGACAGATACCCAATGCCCACCCCTGTCTCCCTCAAAAATTTGCGCAATTTTTCCATCCATGCCTCCTGAAAATCCACCGGCTGCTCACCAAGAAAATTGCATAGTTTTCATGAGCAAGCCCTTTGTTGCCGAGCAGTCCACTCATCTCAGAAACTGCGTAGAGGTGATTAGCAGGCCAGCTTCTTAAAATCAGTGTAGATTTTCTGGCCAACAGCTCCCGACAGGCGACTGATAGTTCCCCTTAGGAATTATGCATTTTTTGCTACCAAGCTTCAGCAGCTAACTGCCAGTTCCCCTCAGGTATTTCGCAGTTTTGCTGCTAGTGACCCAGCAGCAGACTCCCAGTTCCCTCCAGGAATTGCACAGTTTTTGCTACCAGTGTCTCGATAGCCAGCTACCAGTTCCCTCCAAGAATAGAGCAGTTTTGGATCCCAACGTCCCACTGCCCACTCGTTCTGGAAACTGCGCATATTTTTCCTGCCTAGCCTTCCAACATCCCAAACTATTCCTCCCAAAAATTGCAAATTTTTTTCTCCAACTGAGCCAAACCCCTGTTGGCTTATATGGGCTTGACCTATCGATGCACTTGCTTGTGATCCCTTCGCAACCTATGGTTCAGCTTCTGCGCAGCCCTACTTGGGGCGCAACCCATATAATACCCAAGCCTCTTGCTACTTAACTGATTACTTAACTTGTGTGTGTAAGAGTTATGGTTATTACAGCGTATTTAGCAATCATATCAGTGCGCGCGATATATAAACAAATACCAACATAAATAATAAAATGTACAACAAATACACAGAAATAGGAATCAACTTCTCTTTATTAATATTCAATCTTTCTTATAGACTCGACACCACCCTATGCACTCAGTTGTAGGGGTCCGCGCAGTCATCTGCGAACTCTACTAGGCCTCTACACACTCATCTGCAGAGCCTCTTCCTACTACTACGACCCAAACCACTTAGAATCCTACTCTAAGCTTGAACCATTCCTTTGCTACTATGTCTATCATCAACTCTCTTTACAAATTAGAGCCTTGCTCTATTTATCCAATCCCATGGTCCGTGGACCATGGGTAGGCCAACATGACTTTACATTACTTTAGGGTGGACAGCCCTATGTGTCATGCGGAAAGAGTTATATTTGCGGACAAATCTAACCTCCCTAGGAGTCTAAGACTCTCTAGTGACAAACAAACCAAACAAGAGCAATCCTTCTCTAAACACAC
>APFE031372266.1:0-12902 GCA_000404065.3 Pinus taeda | reverse complement strand
ACTACAGGAAGCTGGCAGTGAAGAGGATGATATTCAGTAAAGAATTATTCAAATGATTCACCTTTAGCAAACAAGAAAAGAGGTTTCTCAAAAGAATTTCTAGTTACAAGAAAAGCTAAAGAAGATCTATGATCACAAAACCAAAGCAGAAAAGTTTCAGCTGGAGGACGTAGTGCTGTGGTGGGATGCACGGAATGAGGGGAAAGGAAAGCATGGTAAGTTCAAAAATATATGGAAAGGATCATACAAAATATCAGCTTATCGAGGACAAAATGCCTTTTTATTAAAGGAAATGGATGGTTAGGATTGTTCAGGAGGGCCAGTGAATGGTAGGCTCTTGAAGCGCTACTACTTTTGAGATTGTTCCCTGAAGTTACTTCACCTTCATTATATATACAATTTGATTTTTCTTGAAAATTTTCAAGTATACTATCATTTGATCTTGGGGACCGAAGTGAAGGCTATAAAGTTTAAATGATTAGTGTCAAGTTTGGTCGATTTGGTTTATAGTCAAGTTTTGAGTCAGTTTGGTTGAGAGTCAATGTTCAATTGTATTACGTCATTTTTCCACTTTTTTGGTTTTGACTGTATTGCCCAATGGATGAGGAACTCAGTCTATGGTGTTCTTGACACCTCCAAGGAGCTTCCATCTCCAATAAAGCCAATGTTAGTGTCAATATTTGCATACTTCCATCAGGGATCCAAATTTTCTCTTTGTATTCCATTAGGTCATGATATACTGATCCACTAATGGTTGTTTTCTCTTCAGCAAATATAACTTTTTCCCTCATAGAGTATACTTCTTGATCCTCATATAGTTGTATTCAATTATGGTTTCATAATTAACCTGTAGTCATGATTTATTAGGTCATAGGGCATGATTTCATTAGGTCTTAGGGTTTCACCACCAAGGTCAAAAATTTGATGTTTAAAGTGTAAATAAAGATCAGCAAGGGTATGAGGATTGATAAATCAAGCATAATGGTTTGTAAGTCGTAATCTACTGAGTTATTATTTGTTTTAATCTAATGTAATTTTCACATCAAAAACATGTTTTAGAGGTGAAAACAGCGTATTTTAAGTTTATTTGTATTTCATATGTAATTTTAAGTTCCTATATGTAATAATGGATCTCAACTACACTAAATAATTTCTCCTTGCTACAAGACAAACAAACACGCAAAATTCAAGTCCAATTGAGCATTCACCCACCTGTCAAAAGCAAAGGATTAGAAAATCAAGAGAAATTAAATGAAAAGGTGAAAGTGAAAAAATCATTAGCAAAGGGGGTTTTTAGGAGCTAAAGATTAAATTCAAGGGTGCATAAATATGTTTTTCCTTCATATATTTTTTATTTTCCTCTTACCAAACATTGAGCAAACCCCAACAATGTTTTTTTATGATCTGAGGTTGAATCAGCAAAAAAATTTGAGGTAATGCGTGTTTCCTCTTGACACTGCCTACACCCTTCAGGTGCCATGCACTCCCTTCATGGGTTCTGCACTTCCTCTGGGCATTGAGTGTTTTCCTGATTTTTCCCTTGTTCATTATTTAGAGGTCCTTATACCTCCTCAGCCGTAGAACAAGTAATTATCTTCTTCAAAGCATCATTTTCCCTCTCCTTAAATTTGTTTCCTCATTGATTGAAGAATGAAATCAAGATTGGTGTTAGTCTTACATTCAAAACCCTAGTCTTTCTCCTAAACCCTAATTTTGTAAGAAAGCTTCCCGTTTCCCAAAATGACCTAATTAATACCCTATATCCCCTTTCAGAGAGCCCTCTCCTAACCTAGTAGGGCTAGCTACTTGGCTAATCTTGGTTTGTGGTTACCCTGGCATTGCCTCCCTTCCTGAGGTCAATCTAGGTGATAACAGAAGAAGGGCCAGATGACAGGCTCTGCCTGTAGAGTCTAGTTTGAATATCTTATTTAAAAATGGCTCTTCTTGACATCATAATCCCAGGATGTCCTTCTAAAAGGTTTGAATTTACCATCCCAATGGAAGTTATCCATCACTTGTCCATGTTGAAGTTTAGTGGTGAGGGTGAAGCATCTTTTCATGCACATATGTGCCAAGTTATAAACTTTTTCCTACGCCATAAGATAGAGTACAAAGATTCTTGGAATGTATTACTCACCCTCACATTCAAAGGTCATGGCCAGCTTGGTGTTACACATTACCGTTTACCTCTATCAATTCATTTGGCCAACTTTCCAAAATGATGATTAAAGCGTTCGATGAGTATAGCCATCAAGATTTTTGTGAAAAAATCTTCCATTTAAATATGGAGCCTAAAAAATTAGTTGAGGACTTTGTTGATCACTTCCTTCATCTCTATTGTGAAATTCCTAAACAAATTGTGAAATTTGACTTCTTGAGAGAATATTTTAAATTGGCACTTCATTTTGCAAAGGAGGATCCCAACACCCCATTTGTTCCTTGTCCTCTTTCCTTTATGGCCTTGATGTGGGTGCCCCCTTCTAGTGATTGCAAAGTTGAGAAATTTATGTGGTGGGTTCCCCCTTCGGTGATTGTAAAGCTCAGAAATATGCACATCATGTCCCCAACCTATATTCTCATTTTTCTGCTACTTCTATGGAGGAAGTTCCGGAATGGCTCACAAAGCCTATAACGAAGACTCATTCCTCCATTCTGCAAGAGGATGTCATCATTCATAACTCAAGTCTTGAATATGATATTCATATTTTCCATCCTCCGTCATCTACAATCCATGACTCCTTGTACTATGACTTGCTTCATCAATCTATTCCACCAACAAGTTGTTCGCATTCTCTTGATTCTCAAATCGTTGGCTCAAATTGTGATCAGACGCAAGGTAGTCACATTACACAAGGAAAGGAGTAGAAAGGTGAGTACACTATCAATCTTCCCTGTCTGATTCAAAATTGCATGCATCAAAACAATGAGCCTCCATTCTTGAATGGTTCTTAATCTCCTAATCTTGGTGGAACATCTTTTACAATCAATTCTTTCAATCAACCCCAAGTCTTGGGTAGTCATCACTCCCATGCTTGCATATGTTGTGACGAACACCCAAGCACATCATGTGATCTTCTATTTTATCATAAAGAATTTAACTTAGATCTATAATTTGTTTTGATCAAAGAAGACGTTCATATTGAAAATTCCTCTTCCATCACTTGCCCATGTGTCCCACCATTCACAATGCATCCACCTTCGTCAGAGATACTCAACGTTCTCTTATTTATTCATCTAATGAGTTATCTCCTCAATTGACACAAGGTAGTGATTTTGTCCATGATAAATTTAAAAATAGTTTAATCATAGAGTGTTCTTCCCATTCTCCACCATCTCTTTTCATGAAGACAACTCTTCAAACCATCTTGCTGAAGCTGAAAATTTTGGTGAAACCTGTGACAAAAATGGTTGTTATCCTAAGAGCAGTGTTGAAATCAACAAAGACATGCATGATCTAGCTCAAGATTCAAAATACAATTATACAATTCTGGAAAGTTTCAAGACCTCTTAGGGAGTCAAGGCACTTTTGATGGTTATGTCAGGACCTCGCGACTTTGGTAAGTCCCCCAAACCCAATCGGATATGGTTTCTCACGCACAATCCATCTATTGGCATGGTTTCATTCAGTGTGGATCCTCATGTAAAACATCTTTGGTATTCTGAGTGTGAT
This sequence comes from Pinus taeda, assembly GCA_000404065.3. Taxonomy (NCBI): domain Eukaryota; kingdom Viridiplantae; phylum Streptophyta; class Pinopsida; order Pinales; family Pinaceae; genus Pinus; species Pinus taeda. Next base: position 9,232 of record APFE031372266.1, on the reverse strand, counting down.
CTTTCAAATTTTCAAAATTTTACTTATGGTTGAATCCATGAATCTGTTATAGTGCATTCGTCTTCATGAAAATCTCTCATGTCAAACTCAGGTTGGGAATGTTCATCTATCATGAGATCATGGGATTATGAATTTGATCATCTCAAAGACTCTCTTTTCTCACAATCATACTCATAAAATTCCCCTCTTCATGGTCAACTACTCAGCCTTTTTACGAACCTTGCATTGCAAATTTTTCTATCATATCTAGCTCACAAAGAATTTGGTTCCATTATTCAAATCATTCGCAAGATTGTTCAAATGGATTTTTATTTGTTCATTTGAAACTAGGAATCTGACATTTCAACCAACTCATCTAACCATTCCTCTATCTTGGGTGACTGTCATTCAACTTATCATTTTCCCAATAGCAAATTCGACGACAATTGCTTCATGCTCTCTAATCTTCATTGTTTACTCTTTCTCCTCAGATCCTTGTCAACCAGGTGAGGCACTTTAGCCTGTGCTAATGGCTATGGCAGGTCCTCATTGCCTTGGCATGACTGTTGAGAATTATTATATTTATTTTTCCTTCCAATATCCCCACCGTCATCCCGTCTAACAAATCAGGAATTCACCCTTTCATAGATCACAAGGTTGTCCAAACAACCATCATGAATTTCATGATCTAATCACTAAATGGTTGGAACAATATTACTTAGCAAGGCATGTTACAAGAAAGAAGATTCAATCCTTCCTCATGCTTGATGAGAAGCTTAATACAGATGAGGATGCACCTGCAAAAGGCTTCTAAGGTTTGTTGAAAAGTGATATCCATCAAAGAGGTAAGCACATGCATTGGGAGGTTGTGACACATCTTTCTACCCATAGGAAAGACCTTCCTTTCTATGTGCAGCTTGTTCAGGTTTTTGTATTTTCAGTTGCACACTACTTTTTATCCATTTTAATCATTTTTATCTTTGTGGATGCAGGTTGGGACCAACTATGGTGTCTTCACTGGAAATTTCATTTCACGTAACCCCAACCATTTAGATCTTAGAATAGGATTAGTTTCATCTTATTTTTCCCTTCCTTGCACTCATCTTGCACTCATAATCCATCATGGTTTTCTTATTCTAGTTTTACATCCCATTTGCTTTAGTCATTTTTATTTTTTGTATTATGGTTTTATTTCCTTGTTGTGTACGCCTTTCCTCTCATCTGTTTTATCCTTTCATGTTGACTTGCTCATTTGAGTGCACTGTGTGAATAAGTGTTGTACCTGGGCTTGTGTTCTAACTTCTGAATGGGTATGTGGCTGAAGTTCAAAGAGTATTGTGACACTACAATGCTTGGCCAGTCTTGTGACCATCTTCTTTGTGATTGGTTGTAACTTCTGGTCGATGAAGTCTTGACAGAAAATGTGATCTATATGTAAGGAAATTTTTGGTTGAACCATCAACTCGTGTCCAGTTTCGGAAACCTCATGCCTATACCAAGTTTTCTACTCTAGTGCATTCAAGCTTATCCAACTAGTAGAAACAAAGAAACGGAAAATCTAGATGAGCAAACCTGAATCAAAGGTATTTACATGCTTCCCTGAAGGAACAACCTCTCCTTCTCTCAACAAGTCAGGATCCCTCTTCTACCCCGAAAATAAATAATTGCCTCTGCACATTTCTCTTAAAAAAAAAAAATAGGCGAAAGAAGAGAAAGGCTTCCTGCGTAAAGAGCTGAAGTAGGTAACTCCACCACGGTACTATCCAATCTCACTGGTAGTGGAGCAATGATGTGTTTTTACGTGACTCCACTGGGGTACTGTCTAGGCTTGCTTGTAGTGGAGAAACACCAGAGATGAAAAACTATACTATGAAAATCTTAAGCTCATGATCCAAATTACCCTTTCTCATTTGAAACACTGTGATCTAGCTAAATCTTGTGTTGTGTTCTACTGATTTGGTACAAGGTGAGCCATGTCTATCCACGAGGTAAGTGGGGAAGCTGAAGTTATTTGCATAATGATCAATACTCCTTGAAAGGCCAAGGCCCTACACTATAAACAAACCAAAATAGAGAAGTTATTATTCAACTAGTGTGTTGCCAAATATTGTAGTGGCTAAAAAACCCTCCAAATTTTAGAGCCTTCCTTGGTTTTTCATTTGATGGTTGCAAACACTCAAGCTCACCCCATGAGCTCTTGTGAAGTCTTTTCACCCTTATACTTGTTGGATCAGTGGTCATCATTCGCTATACTGATTTCTTTGCCATGTTTGTGATCTTGTTCTAGTGAGTTTGAAGTGTTGGCATTATGATGCATGTGTTGTACTTGATGGCAACCCTCTTGTATAAATTCAGATGAATCTACAAAAGAAATATCAGATGTGACAGAGTGCATGGGTTACCGGACAACAAAAAGGGATCAGGTGACAGTTCACAAGTAAGCTTTTCCATCAAGTCCAAAGGGGGAGATTGTTGGCATTATGGCTAAAGTGTTGTCCTTAATGGCAACCCATTCAGGTGATGGATCATTGTACAACAGGACAGTAGCAGAGATTGATGATCAGCTCTCAAATATTGAAGAAAATAAGGAGTACGTAGGCACACCATACAAAAGGTGCGGACACGCAGGCATGTCTTATATAAAGTGTGTACATACCCGCAGGTTACACATTCATGGGGTGCGTACCCCCAGTGCACACACTTCAAGGCAGTAAAGCACGCACACGTGGGGTTTCTCATGGTATTTAGCCGACGATATTGGGTTATTATGGTTTTGGCCCGTGGTATTGTTTTATTTTATTATTATTATTGAGCCCCATGATCCATGATTTGAGGAAGAGCTTGCTATATAAAGCAAAGGAGACATTGGTCTTATGCATGCTTTTGGGGAAATATCTTAAGAAAGCTAGATCTAAAAAATTCTAGTGATGGGTTATGAGAGATAGCTAGATCTAAATCAAGGAGAAACATGAGAACTACAAGTCGGATCTACTAATGGGTTGATATCTCCTCAGCGCATGTTCAGATCTGTAGATCTAACAGTCTGGGTTATTCTTGAAATCTTGAAATTATCTATACCTGGAGGTACGCAAGTCCAGTGAAAGAAAAGTGCGGAGATACGCAGGCACAAAAGCGTTGCAGGTGCGCAGATACGTAGGACCAGAAGCACTGCAGATGCGGAGGGGCACAGGCATTTCATTGGACACAGAGCGCACGTACGCAGGAAGTCTGTGAGGCACAGTGCGCATGTACGCAGGAAAGCAGTTGGAAACAGTGCGTACTTATACGCAATTGTTTTATGGGTGAAGCTGCTTACTTCTCATGAAATCTACTTAGCTATCCATGATTATGATTGCTGTGTTCTGGGTTTTGAAGTGATGTTTGGTTTCTGATATTATGTTCTAATGACAGCAGTGATTGATTAAATGATTATGATTAACTTCAGTATTATGGATCAGGTTCATATGACCTGGTGGACTAGATCTGGTTGATAACTCTCATGGTATATGCATTGATCTAGTGATTGGGTGATTCAGAAAGTTGTTTGATTATGAGCTTCAATGTTGTTGTTGGGTCCAGTATGAAAATTGGATGAAACGTGGCCTTTCAGATTATGGTGCTTCAGTGTATCCAGTCTGAAAATTGATGAAACGTGGTACCTGAGGAGAGAAGATTGTAGGTCAGCACCTACGTACTAGTATCTAAGCTAGTACAAGAGCTAAAGGAAATCTTTGGAGCATTGTAGCAGGTAGTAGCCTGTGTACTAGTAAATGGATCGGCTAGTACAAGAGCAAAAGGGGGTGTAGCTCCCGTACTGGGTATAAGGCTGCACCAGTACAAAATATTGTAAAAGGATTTTTCTATTAAGAAGAAGATTGAGATGACTTGCAGCAGGTGGTTTTCTCCCGCATTGGGTTTCCACCTTATATCATGGTGTTCATGTGTGTGCCTTATGTGTGATGATCTATTCTATGTTACTGCATATGTTAACTGATAATATGGTTGATAATGTTCTAATGCACTCATTGAAGATCAATTAACTTAATCATAGGAAGTTGTGGAAGTAGCATATATGAATCTGATTATGGAAATGAAAAAGTTTTACTAATGCGATAATACTGATTCACCCCCCCCCTCTCTCAGTATTATTTCCAACAATTGGTATCAGAGCAGGTCCTTTGATAGAAGCTTGATCGCTTGAAGGAGATCTGTGGAACAATGGGAAAGAAGCTTAAGAAGAAAGCATCTAAGAAAAAGAAGTCATCTTAGAAGAACTATGATAGTGGGAGAATCGATTGGGGATTAGGCATAAGAAGCTCTTCAGATTCAGAATCAGATTCAGAATCATTATCAGGTATGAATGTGTTATCCTCTGATGTTCTACCTATATTTCCTTGTGAAAGAGATGGAAGTGATAGTGAAACTACTGAACTTGCTCTTATGGGTGAACAAGAAAGATATCAAATAGAGGCAGAATTTAAAAGGCTGACAAACAAAATTAGAGATAAACAAGATCTATTGAACAAGAGGGAATGTGACTTCAAAGAAGAAGCTACCAAATTGAAGGCCCAACTAGAAGAAGGAAACAAGGTAAGAAAACTTCTCAAGGACGAGGAAGACCAATGTCAAAAATTGCAGCATGAAGTGACATCATTAAGAAAAGAAGTCAACGAAAGAAGCACAACCATCAAGAAACTCAAAGATAGATCCAGCTACTATGAAAATCTTGAAGCAACAATCCTCTCACTAAAGGGAGATCTTGAAGAATCAAGGAAGCAGAATGAAGATCTACTCCAAGCTATTGAAAAATAGGAAAACGAAGTCATCAGTTTAAAAGCACAACTAGAGTGTGTCTCCAGAGTTCGTCAAATGCTGCAGGATGTGAATGAAGAACAAGAAAAGGAGATTCTCAAACTAAGGGAACAAATGGAACAAGGAAGAAAAGCTTAAGAAGATTTGAAAAAGCAATCTCTTGAAAAGGAAGAACAGCTTCAGGTTGAGGTAAATATCTTGAAAGGTAAGATAGAAGAAAAGGATAAGATTTTACGATTTCAAGATAGCTCTAAAGTCTTGGATGATATTCTTAGTAGTCAAAGGTCTCCTGCTATAAAGACTGGTCTTGGTTTCCATGAAACGATTGAAGGTGAATCTAGTTCACAAGGTGAAGCAAGGAACTCTAAAGAGAAATCTAAAGTGATTAACGAAGCAATGAAAGATCCATCTCATCATCAACCAAGGAAAGAGATTCCTCAAAGAAAATCCTTTACTCCTCCTATGAATAATGTTGAATGTTATGTATGTCATAATCTTGGACATGTTGCAGCTAGATGTAGAAGAAGAAGGGTTCAAGATCATTATGCAGAAAGGTCATCTCAATCAAGGTACTTTTATGGATATTGCTTTGCTTGCAATATGTTTGGTCATAAAGCTACTGATTGTTACAGGAGGAATATGAAACATGTAAGATGTTATGCATGTAACAAGCTTAGACATATAGCTAAGGAATGCAGGAACAAAGTGTGGGAACCATATCCAAAGGAGAAAATGACATCATCATGCTTGAAGATATGGAGGAAAAAGGAAGTACAGTTAGAGAAAGGTAGCACAGCACAACATATAGACATACCAGAATCAGAAGGGGCTGAAAGTACAAAACTTCAGTGTCCTGAATCTCATATGCAAACTCCATAAAGGGAAGTTGCGTATATACGTGAGTTGGATACTGCAGAATTGCGTATATGATTGTTTGAAGAAAGGCAGTAGGGAAAGTGAAATAGATCTATGAAGTAAGATTTCTTGAGCACATGATCAGATCTGGAAATCTGACTGTCAGTGGCACAAAGGAGGACTGTTATTCGGCCCTAATCAGAAGTACGCAGGTGATACACAGTGAAAGTGCGGGCGTACGCAGAAGAGTATAAGATCCGGTGTGGAGCTACGCAAGCGAAGGGACAGTCCCTGTGCGGAGATACGCGGCTCAAGAAAAAGAACACATGCGGAAGTATGCGGAATAACTGAAGAACAGGTGCATCGCAAGATCAGAGGTACGCAGCGTGATAGGAGGATACCCTGCGGACTCACATAGAAGTATGTGGCGTGATGGAAGAAAAGGTGCGTGAGGTATGCGGTCTACTGATGGCACAGGTGCGTGGGTACGCACTGTAGTTGAAGACTGTCTGTGTATGTACGCAGTACAGAAGAAGGATCTCTACGGGTGTGTGCAGGGGCACAGACGATGAAGTGCGTGGCTATGCAGGACAGATAAAGAAAAATGGCGTACCTGTCTTAAGGCATTTATTGACTTTCCTTGCTGATAACATCTGACAGATGGCATCAGTTTAGGGGGAGCATATGTTCTCAATGCATTATTGGCATTATGGTCCTTGGTGATGATGCTTATGATTCATCTTGCTATGATATGGTTATAAGTTGTTCAGATGATTCTTGGGGTTACATAGTTGATACTTAGATCAGATTTATGGTTGATTCTCTAATGGTGCTTACATGGTGATCTTCGTAAGGATAAGAAGAAGTACATTGCCTGAATTCTCTTGATGATGAATCTCTCATATGATGTTGTCGCCATATGCATAAATATCATATATTGCAGGCTGTTCTTGGCACAAATGGATGAGGATTGTCGGTTGATACAAGGATGATTATTCAAAGTTGCATTGTTGGATACATGATGATGATGAGTTCTTACCTATATGATGATAGGTTGTTTCGTGCATATGTTGATTGATGCAGATCTTCCCTATTGATGATACTTGGTCCATGTAGATCTGGATGGCTATGGTGTTTCTCACATATGATAGAATGATTCTATATTCTATGCAAAAGGATGAGTTGATTAGGACATACATTGATGATTCATGCAAGCTACTGGTCTAGTTGTTGTTGACAGATACTATGAAGAAGATCATACAGTGCTGTTGCTGATATTTATCTTAGGTGATTGGTCTTTTCTCATGATGTAATAGTATGTCTCTATTGTAGTCATCTCTTCAGGTCATGTAACGACCTATGTTGGTTTCCCCACTATGTCTGGGATGAATGATGTTATCATATTTAAACTTTTGGTGTATCACCATTATGATGAGTGATGGATGTATGCATTGAGTATTTTGGTGATAGGAAGGTCATTTATGATATATAGAGTCATGTTCTTCTTGTAGAACATCTTTTGCAGACCTCTATTACAGTCAGGGGGAGCTTGAGCGTGAACAACACTATATAGCAGAGCAGACATCTCAGCTTGTTCTCAGAAAGAGCATTATCAGATTGGAGCACCATGGCATATACAAAGGAGGAGTTCATTCAAGAGACTTCAGCAGATCTGGTTTATAGTCAAGGAGAGCATGTTCTTAGGGGGAGCATAACCCTTTTCCCTTGATGTCAAAGGGGGAGAGTGATTCAGTGTTGTTGCCATCAAGTCCAAAGGGGGAGATTGTTGGCATTATGATGCATGTGTTGTACTTGATGGCAACCCTCTTGTATACATTCAGATGAATCTACAGAAGAAATATCAGATGTGACAGAGTGCATGGGTTACCGGACAGCAAAAAGGGATCAGATGACAGTTCACAAGTAAGCTTTGCCATCATGTCCAAAGGGGGAGATTGTTGGCATTATGGCTGAAGTGTTTTCCTTAATGGCAACCCATTCAGGTGATGGATCATTGTACAACAGGACAGTAGCAGAGATTGATGATCAGCTCTCAAATATTGAAGAAAATAAGGAGTACGCAGGCACACCGTACAAAAGGTGCGTACACGCAGGCATGTCTTATATAAAGTGCGTACATACCCACAGGTTACACATTCATGGGGTGCGTACCCCCAGTGCACACACTTCAAGGTAGTAAAGCGCGCACACGTGGGGTTTCTCATGGTATTTAGCCGACAGTATTGGGTTATTATGGTTTTGGCCCGTGGTATTGTTTTATTTTATTATTATTATTGAGCCCCATGATCCATGATTTGAGGAAGATCTTGCCTATATAAAGCAAAGGAGATTATTTGGCTTATGCATTCTTTTGGGTTGAATATCTTAAGAAGCTAGATCTGAAATTCTAGTGATGGGTTATGAGAGATAGCTAGATCTAAATCAAGGAGAAACATGAGAACTACAAGTCAGATCTACTAATGGGTTGATATCTCCTCAGCGCATGTTCAGATCTGTAGATCTAACAGTCTGGGTTATTCTTGAAGTCTTGAATTTATCTATACCTGGAGGTACGCAGGTCCAGTGAAAGAAAAGTGCAGAGATACGCAGGCACAGAAGCGTTGCAGGTGCGCAGATACGTAGGACCAGAAGCACTGCAAATGCGGAGGGGCACAGGCATTTCATTGGACACAGAGCACACGTACGCAAGAAGTCTGTGAGGCACAGTGCGCATGTACGCAGGAAAGCAGTTGGAAACAGTGCGTGCTTATACGCAGCTGTTATATGGGTGAAGCTGCGTACTTCTCATGAAATCTACTTAGCTATCCATGATTATCATTGCTGTGTTCTGGGTTTTGAAGTGATGTTTGGTTTCTAATATTATGTTCTGATGACAGCAGTGATTGATTAAATGATTATGATTAACTTCAGTATTATGGATCAGGTTCATATGACCTGGTGGACTAGATCTGGTTGATAACTCTCATGGTATATGCATTGATCTAGTGATTGGGTGATTCAGAAAGTTGTTTGATTATGAGCTTCAATGTTGTTGTTGGGTCCAGTATGAAAATTGGATGAAACGTGGCCTTTCAGATTATGTGTTGTGCTTCAGTGTATCCAGTATGAAAATTGATGAAACGTGGTACCTGGAGGAGAGAAGATTGTAGGCCGGCGCCTACGTACTATTACTTAAGCTAGTACAAAAGCAAAGGGGAATCTTTGGAGCATTGTAGCAGGTACCAGCCTGCATACTAGTAAATGGATTGGCTAGTACAAGAGCAAAGGGGGTTGTAGCTCCCGTACTGGTATCAGACTGCACCAGTACAAATATTGTAAAAGGATTTTCTTATTAAGAAGAAGATTGAGATGACTTGCAGCAGGTGGTTTTCTCCCGCATTGGGTTTCCACCTTATATCATGGTGTTCATGTGTGTGCCTTATGTGTGATGATCTATTCTATGTTACTGCATCTGTTAACTGATACTATGGTTGATAATGTTCTAATGCACTCATTGAAGATCAATTAACTTAATCATAAGAAGTTGTGGAAGTAGCATATATGAATCGGAGTTTGGAAATGAAAA
>APFE031372247.1:0-11508 GCA_000404065.3 Pinus taeda | reverse complement strand
ATTCTAATTTTTTCACATAAATAAATACATTTATCCAAATAATAATTAAATAATTTTAATTTCAATTATTTAAACGTTAACTTTTTATTAATTTCAATGATAATTTTACACTATATACAACTTGTAAACTATTCAAAATAATAAATAATATTTAATTATATAACTCCATATTAATCATTAAGCTTTTACATAGAGTTAGTGAAAAGAGTTAATGTTCATATAGGTTGAGATTTATAATGCTTTTTTAATTGCTATACTATTACTTTCCCAAAAAAAAGTTATGGCCATAGAAATAATTCATTTTCTGTTTAAATTTATTTAATGGTCAGTGTAAGTGATATATTTCCTCATTTCATTATTGTTATTTTTTGCAATTGTAAATTATAAGTAAATAATATCAAAATATTTGAAATAAAGATAGAATCAGTGTTATGATTGACCATGAATTGAGTTTTATTACACTAAATGGTACTTGTGTAAGTGACAATCTCAACTTTTTTTATGTCAAACGTTTCTGAATTCTAGAAATCTTGCCAAAGGTTTCTGAATTCCACAAATTTCGCCCAGGATAGAAGAGCACCTTATGCCAACTACTAATTATAATTATTTTCCATTGTGCGGCAGCATGTGATTGTAGCCTCTTTTCATGAATGGATATTGAATTAGCTCTCAATTTTTGCACTAGAATCGAGACACTGCTACTACCAACCATGACTAATATGCTTTTCTCACATTCATTCATCATTTCTCTAAAGTTGTTTGGCCAGGGAGATTCATTCATCATTTCTATGAAGTTGTTTGGGGAGGGAGATTCATGCTTGGACTCCAAGTAATCAATTTTGTGGTAAGTTATTGATTCCCTTATGTTCCTTGCATCACTTCTTTCCTTGTCTCAAATGCATACTTATTAAGCGTTAAAAAAATGGTTGATGTTCTTAATCCATTGATTTTCATCAATTGAGAATATTTTTGAAGATCTATGTCAATTTTGCAACTACCATATCTAGGTTTCTTTGCATCACCAACTCCACCATAATTCTAGGTGTTGTAGTTAGTGGTCATATATCATTTCTTATGAATTGTAGTTTTTCCTTCTAGAGGGGATTTTCTATGACCAAAGGTCCATGGCTTGCAAATTCCAATTACGATTAATTATGATTGCCTAGAAACAAGTAATATTGAGCTCCTTCAATGATTGTAGATAATTTTCTAATAAAAGGAACCTAGAAATTTATCTCAGGCACTTCATTTTTTGTGATGTATCATCTAATATATGGTGGTTGTAATCAGGGAAACTTTAAAGGATGGACGTTTAATTTAAATTTTAGAAATCTTGACGAATCTTACATGTTCCTAATAAGCAAATTATAAAAATTTTGGTGATATTTTTGTAAAAATGTTTAGATTTCGAATGATTTAATATTAGTCGATATAATATTTTGGTGATTTTTAAGGTAAAATAATGGTGTACTATATAATTTGGGTGAATCATATTAGAAAAAATGAAATTGGTGAATCTTTTTTTTGGAAAAAAAAAACATGAAAAATTAGCTCACCTGCGAAAATTAGCCCCTAAAATTTTCCTTGGTTGTAATACTCCCTCCGAACCCCTTGTCCCATCTCGAGATGTGAGAGGTATTACTTGTTGATTTAACCTTATCCTGAAGGTCTGTTATAGAGACAGAGTTATACAATCCTTCTTTCCTCAAAGCCTTCAAATCTTGCAATTAACGCCACCATCATGTTCATCTCATTTAGATATTTCCAATGATATAATTTTGCCTCAAGCTAGTTCTTAGATTGAAATTTATTCCCTTTAGAAGTTTAAATAACTATACTAGGCCATGTCAGTAATAGATGTCCACATGACATCCTCGTGGTCCATATGAGGCCCCCATGATACAACCATGTCAAGTCAGAAGAGGATCCACTATCATGGTTTAACTCATTACCTCACCATGTTATACCTTACTTGCGGCTCATTTAGTCCCTCAACCCTATGTTGTCGCTCAACACCCCGAATCCATAAGAACTGTGATGTTAATCTATTATAGGGCCACCATCTTATATGTGATGTCTATGTGGTGGCCCTCATGGAACTGCCACATCATCATAAAATGAGGTACATTGGGTCACCATGCCTCGAGCGCCTTTACTACTATACCATTGTATTGTTAATGCCCATCAAGGCACTTCAACTCTACATTTCCCTTCCACCCCCAAATGGATGAATCCCCATATCCACTATATTCTTGAGGATAATCTACCCAAATTCCCATTCTATCATGTGCATAGGTGCCTACCCCAGTCTACCACCAGATCAATGGATACGACAACATATGAAGAGGGAGATCTAGTCTCAGATGAGATCTAACCTCTGCTTAAGTGTAGGCTAATACCAACCTATGGATTTCCTATATCACCAAATGTGAGAATGATTAAAATGGGATATCCATCCCTAGAAGATATTTGAGCTCCTGCATGAATGAGTAATCCATGCAATTCTTAGACCCAAAATTCCTAGATTACTCCAGCACATGAATAAACAAGGGAGTATGGAAATTTTAGGAATTCCTTAAGGCATGGGCACATTAACCTGAATCCAAAATTTCCTGAGAAGCGTTGTTTGAGGCTAATCCTTGGCCTATAGTGAGTAACAAAAGTCAGCAACCCATTTACAATATACACAAATTTTCACAAGATAACAACCCGAAATTAGAACCATGTAGGCACTCAACTGCATGCATACAAATAACTTTTAAATCATAAATCAAGTAGAAACTCCATGATGCTACCATCCCTTGAAACTACAATATACAAGATAACTAGCAGTGAATGTAATAAATAATTTTAGGCATCCACACATGAATATGCATAATCATTGTAATATCCATTAATAGAATGAGGCTAACATAGCCTGCAATCCAAATATGCATAACTTTACACTTATCTAAATGTATTAAAATGATTGGAAAGTGGAGGGACTTCAACTCTCCATCCAATCATAGGTCAAATACATTGCAAACTCTCTTTCAATTGACTACCCCCAAAACAAATCTAGACTTTAAGGGGATATTTTCTCAAGGGATATTCACACCACAAATTAGTCAAACACTCATGAGGATTCCATTATGTAGGTGGTTTATCATCCCATTCAATAAGAAGTAAGTGGTTTATTAACTTATTCGGAAACACTTAGTGGTTTATCAACTTACTCAGCAAGAACTAAGTGGTTAAATTCTCCATTGAGCCTCCCACTGACCAATCAAGATTAGACACACAATCTAGGTCTCAACCCAGTTATAGGGAATACTTCTTAGTCACAAAGAACTAACTTGTGAATAGTTTAGTCTAGTTTAATATTCCTCATCATTCCTAGCTCCTTCTCCTCTACTAGGAATATTTATTTTCATGTTGTCCATAGTATGATATTTCCTACATCCTAGTTTATGTCATTTGTTCTCTCCATTATGTCTCTTCTCTCGTGTGTCTCTTTGTTTTTTTTTCCTCCCAAGAGAGTTGTCCCTTGTTTCTCTCCTCGAGGAGGAAACATAGATGGGTTCTATCCTTCAACCTTACTACCCAGTAAAAAATTCAATGCTTGTAATCACAGGTAACAAAAATTTGAAAACCATTGTTATGTGGAATTTGAAGTCCCTAGTAATGTGGAATTTGGAAAACCTAGTTGGTCAATATAACTTTTCTATTTATGGAGTTTCCTTGGGATGTTATTTTCTTGATCATATTTATCAGTTAAGTGATGCCCCATAAGCAATGCACAAAATTAGTGATATACAATATTAGGTTTCACATACAAGTGATGCATCTTAACCAACAAGGCATAAGTGATGCATATAAGAAATGAACCATAACTATTAACACATATACATTGATGCATTGTAAGTGAGACATAATTAATGTTCTTACATGACACACATATTTAACAAATCATGAAAAAGACACATAATCTAAATTTACAATTTTACATAATGGTTGCAATATTCATAAGATAGGTAAGATATTGGTTGCAATATACATGAAACGATATGTAAGGAAATTCCGCCTTCTATTAACCAATCCCAAATGTTGACAAGAGGTTTATGCCTGCATTTCTAAAAAAAATTCCCATAAGCATAAATATTAGAAGGTGGGAAGAATATTGAAGTGGAATTTGAAAAAAAAATAGGTTTGTGCAATTTGAAAATCCTAGTTTTATGCAATTTGAAAAACATAGTTTTGTGTAATTAGAAAACCCTAGTTTTGTATGATTTGAAAACCATATTTTTCTAAAATTTGAATATCCTAATTATGTGTAACTTGAAATCCCTGGTAATGTAGAATTTTAAAAGCCTAGTTAGTGGCTAAGGTTTCTAATTTTTGTTTGGTGAGTCTCACTTGTGTCAATTTGTAATATGCTATGGTGTTAAGGTTATGTGCGAAGTACCTAGTTAATGGCTAAGGTGAAGTGTGGATAATTTAAGAGGTCTACATAACCTTTCTCATTATGAACTTTCCTAGGGATTTTATTTTTGTTGATTCTATTTATGAATTAAGTGATGCCCCATAAGAAATGCACTAAAGGAATACACATAAGCCATGATACACCAAATTAGTTGTCTGATATAAGTGATGTACCTTTACTAACAAGACATAAGTGATGCAAATAAGAAATGAACCATGAACATCAACACATATCCATTAATGCACCATAAGTGTCACCTAATTAATGCTCTTAAATGACACACATAATTGATACACCATAAGAAAAGCACATGTTTTAAATTAGCCATTGTATATAGTGGTTGGAATACATTCAAGAAGATATGTAGGAAACTATTTCCTTCTCTTAACCAATCCATGATGTTGACAAGAGGTTGATGCTTATCTTTCTAAAAATGTAGAGTAAGCATAAATATGAGAAGGCAGAGAGAATCGAATGAAAGATGCTAATAGTTTGATGTGAAAACTCTGACATTGAGAGTTCAAATTGGAGTGCATAATTAGACATTAAGTAAACACACCATATTGATCTTAAACATAATATGGATGGAATTGTTGTTTAGACCATTGTAACTAATTTATACTCAACACATGATAAGAGAATATTGTAAGTTAGACACTTAAGAAACATAAATAAGTGACACAATTAAGTGATTCCCAAAAATCAATGGATATAGGTTACTCTTTAAATTGAGATACATAGTTAACATACCACAAAATACTTGCCATCAGTGACATAGTTAAGCCTCAATGCACCGAAGCAATGTGCTAAAGCCATGATACACCATATTAGGTGTCACATATAAGTGATGTCTTAATAGTAATCATTAGATTCTCATGTTCATGATCAGGTATGAATTATTATACCTTTGATGAGTTCTTTCTTAGCATTGTTTGTAGTTGGAGGTTTTGGGCAATGAATGCATATATGTGCCCTGCAAAAAAAGGAGTTCCAATATACACATCCATTAAAATACAAATGTATTTCTAAGATGGCTAGTGCAACCATATAACCAAATCCAATGTTGATCCATCTATATATTATTATCCCTAGATTGATTGTATAAAAATTCAAAGTAGTGTTATGCATAAGCTAGGTCATAAAACCATCATCACTTACATGGAAGTGAGACTCTTTCGATATAACCTTGTTGTCTTTGCTATTATCTAGTGTATATCTAAATGTGATAAAGACCATTATACTAAGCATTATTAAGCATTCCTAAGTAGTAATATAGCGAATAATTCTTGCACAAGGGTCTTAGGAAATACAATTATGTATGTGTTTGTGTGTGTGAAAATAGTAAGAGTATCCAATAAGGTATATGAAACAACATGTGTTATGTATTTGATTCAAAGTATTCTTTGATAATTTTATAGGATTGGGAATGAATCGTATGTTCAAGTAACTTACCATGAAGTAATAATAAACAAGTTTCATGCACCTAAAGGCTTTTTGGGTTTCTTAGTCACACAATGTCTAATCTAGGTAGGGCTTATGGACCTGAATTCTAAAACTCTTGACTTCTTTGTGGTGAACTAAAATTTCTTGAAAGGGGACTGGATGTGCTAGACTAGTCACAAATCATCGCAATTCAATCCTGGACATATTAAGAAACCTTAGAAACACATTAATGAGCTTTAACAATGTTTGAACTACAAAACACTAGAGAAACTAAAGTAAAATTGGAACTTGCAAATGTAGGAAAGGAAAAAGGGATTGTGTTATATGTAAGGGAGAATTATTTTCATGTACAAAAAAATGTCTAATGGATTGGAAAGATCTCCAAACCACTCAAGATGTTATAAAATGGGGAAAAGGATGGAGAATATTTCACCATGGATTTAAAAGGATGGAGATAATTTCACTGCAACTTGAAAATGATATAAAGAAGTGACCAAATTGAGAAAGAATGCTTTAAAATGATTTTGAATAAAACCAAATACTCGATAGATTGAATGAAAATGGTGCAATTCTAGGATAAATTTTGAAAATTATCAACAAAAAGAGGGAAACAAGAAAAATCAATTTAGATGCCCTATAAAATACATTATAGGTTGCTGAATTTCAAGCATTGTGGGAAATAGAAAAAAGAACGCATGCATTCTTAGGAAAACACAAATCTTCTTGGGAATGTGCACATGTTATCAATAATTTGCATGCTTTCTAAATAAAACTAACACATTCATGAGACTCTTATACCATCCTAGGTCATAATTGGAAAGAATATTGATCCAGGTGGCTCTAGAGACACTCAAAGATCCAAGAGGGTTTAGGAAAAACTCAAAAATTAAATTTTCTATATTATAATGAAATTAGGTTCAAATCAAAGATCTCATCACAAGATTTATAATGGTTCAAACGACACCTCAATGTGAGTTCGTATGTGAAATTTATGACCAGTAAAAGTTTTGGTCAAACTAGGCCCATTAGCTAAATTTCGTTGGAGTGCCAACTAAATTTGGAGGCCCGCTAAAATTGGGGGTATGGATAAATTTGATAGAAGATGGTAAATTTGGAGACCACTAATGAGGCCACAATTTCGCACTTATCAACGATGGAATTTGATGGTCGGAAATGGAGAATTTGTCGCCTCTTTAAAAATGTGGGTGACCCCTAATTTTCGGTCGGTGGTTTTTGTCCAATATGTTCTAATATATATAAAAATAAAATAAAAAATATATTTTTGGGTTGGTGGGCCGCGACCTCGCCAACATATACCATTGTATAATGGCCACAAAATTAAAACAAGGCCAGTGCGAGTCAAACCCATAGCTAGTGGGTTCATCGGCCTACCCAATCGATAGCCTTAACAACTACAATAAACAACACATAAGCACCATGCTAAACTACATGTTGCAACCCAATAACCAGCTTACGCAATATTAAAATAAAACACTACCAAGAAATAATAGTGGGAAGGCCTGCGAGTTTTACCTCGGGGTCTCCTTCCTCCCAATTTCACTTGCCATTCATTACACCAAGTGGAAAGACTTGGTAAATTATGCCACCCTCGCATTATTGAAACCCATCCGTTTTCTATCTGAAACTAATGGAGGTCGAACACAGAATGAAGGACAACGCCCATTGGAACCCTGATCTGACACAGTTAATGAGGTAGATCCCTAACAGAGGGGAATCATGAGGAATCTAGAAGATTCGTTTGGAGCTGATTTTTTATATATGTAGAAGTATATCAGCTTTATACTCATTTTTCTTAGTTTTCTACAAGGAATTTGAGGTGTAATCAGTTTCCTCATATGAGCAGCAGATCTTCAATCAACTTTCGGAGGGGAACCTTTGTGGAATCTTGAGGAATCTAAAATATTCCCTAAGGGCCAAATTTTGATAGTTTCATAACTAGGTTAACTTTATACTCGTTATACTCAGTTTTTCTCAAGGAGCATAGTGGTGAAGTCATATTTTTTATTTGAGGAGTAGAACTCTAGTCAACTAGCGAGAAGGAATCTTTGGGGAATCTTTGAGATTCCCGAGGGTCCATATTTCAATGGTGTCAGAAAGGGGTCAAGTTTACAATCATTTGACACAATTTCACACTAGGAATTCAATAGTGCAGTCCATTTCTTCAGTAGACGTGTGCATTTTCAAGGCATCCCTAGAAATGGAGGGATAAGGTGCCTTTTGTACATGCATGTAATTTGAGTGTTTGCTGAAGATTAATGAAAGTGACCACCCCACTTTAAGTAGAGCCTGAAGATGTAGCCCACAATGGGTGAGCTCCATTGTCAACCTATTGTGTTTTTTTTCTCATGATTTCCCTTCATTTCCATTTATGTTATGTGTATGCATTTTATGGTAACATGCTCTTTTATATGCGCTTTTGAACACATCAATGAAGTAAAAAATATCTGGATCAAGTTTGGTATTAGAGTGGGTCTTCTATTGATATAAATTGCAAGTGTATGATAACTAGAGGAAAGATGTAGAAATTTCTTGTAGATTCAAACTGCAAATTATAATATGCTAAAACAATTGACTTGAATCTATTCTACTCATCAATAGAAACAATAAATGATCAAAGAAATCATGAAGCATAAAAGAGAAAGAATTCAATCACACATAACATAATAATTTCCTAGGGAAAGCCATAGCTAAAAACCCCTGCTATCTGTATATTGCATTAATCAGAAAAGATGAGAAGATTACAATGCTTTACTCAATTCCAAGCAACCTCTGTACTATCTTTATCTATCTCAGTACCAACTTGTTCACAAGCTTGTCTTGGCACACATTTCTCTCACAAGCTCCACACACAAACTTATGCTTCCTATTGTTTGGTCTCACCAACTCGTGCTCACTAAAATAATGATTAAACTTGTGCCTTCATTCCTCTTAAAAGAAATTCGAATGTTTAAAATTTGTGAGTTTCCTAATTAAGGAATGATTTATTTTAGGCCTTCTTCTGATTTCATGCACTATAACTTTTAATTTAGATTATTTTGCAATTGATAGTACATTACCTTGAACTCCAATCTCAGCTAGGTCTTTCTCTGATCTGGCATGAATGAGTTAATTATGAGTGAATCTTCAGTCTATTGGTTGAGTAGTGCTAGTTACACCCAACTGCTGCAAGTTACACCCCACTACTGGATCTCCTACTAATTCCTCCATTTGCTGGAACTGGTTTAACTGAATTTAACTTAGTTAAACTAAATTAAATAATTACAACTCGAAATAACTCACCTCAGCCCCTAAAAGTTAGGAACCACTTTACATGACTCTAGATAGACTCCCAACTCGAATTAACTAAGCCAACTAAGTCGAATTAACTTAGTTAATTGTTACAAGTTGCTATGAGAATTAGAATTACAATTTAAGTCCCAAATTAATTCAAGGATAGATTATATCATAACTTTTCTTGATGTTATTTTTAACATTTATTGTTTCTATTTTCAACAAAAGCTCCAAAGAGGCGAAGGAAAACTTAAGTCCTTTGATCCAGAAGCAGGGTATGCAACACAAAGAGGGAAAATGGAAGATGAATATGCTTGGTTGGAGGAAGAGCGAAACTATTACAAGGCCTTCTATGCCATGGAAGAAAAAGTAGACAAATTGTTTGCAAAGTATGAGAAGACAATGAAGTAAGAGAAGACAATGAAGTAAGAGAAGAAAGAACTGAATGATCACACCTCGGTAAATCATGAAGGCGGAGGAGTGGAGCCCCCTCCCTCTTCATCCTCTAGTGAAATTTATTCTTATTCATCTTCTCATCATTCTAACAGGCATCATAGGAATGCATCTAAAAATCCATTTTGGAAGTTGGATGTCATGTTTGATTTGCCTGTCTTTAGTGGAGAATCTAATGTAGAAAATATAGATAACTAGACCATATAGGTTGAAGTATATTTCCACATAAAATGAATCAAAGAGGATGAAGCTAAGATCCTGCTAACATCCCTTCAACTGAGTGGAATGACTCTCATTTGGTGGGAAGGAAAATTGCAGAAAGGTGGTAAGAGTATTCGTAAACTTATTTCATCTTGGTCTGAGTTTGTTTCTGCTTTAAGAGAAGACTTTTACCCACTGGGTTATAGACAGAAATCCATGATGGAATGGAAGCACTTGAAACAAAGTGAAGGATAAAATGTTCATAATTTTATAGAAGAATTTAGCAAATAAGCACCAGAATTAAATGTTCCATTAGACACCCTTGAGACATTGATGAAATATAATGGCTCTTTGCATAGTTATTTGTGTCATTCATTGTTATTAACTGAACCTAAAACTCTTGATGAGGCTAGTGTGACATTTGTAAATCTTGAAAGTATGGGGAAGCATGAGTAAGAAGACCATCCAAAGAGGAAAACAACAACAAGGATAAAGGAAGAGAAGAACTCATGTACTCATTATTAAAAAGTAGGGCATGATGAGGAACATTAATAGAAATTTCATCGAGAATTGAGGCCAAAGAGGAATGATAGAAAATAGAAGTAGAAGACCATTGTAATTGTGCAACAAGACCAACAATTTGAATCAGAGGATGATGACAGGATCACAACTGTAGGATTTGCAAGTGTTGGACCAATTGACCTGAGATCAAACGTAGGTGATGAAATGAATATTGTAGATCTTGGGATTGTAGAAGATGGAACTATCAACTTGGGTCCCGATTAGGGCGATGAGACAAAGATTTCAACATATTTTAGATGGTAAATTTTCATGGCCACGTTTTGTAAATCATGTGTTGTGACATAATTGTAAAAGTGATGATGTGATTTCCATCACTTATTAAAGCAACAATGTTGTTTTTGGCCTTTTTTAGTTGATAGTTGGGGTATTGGTTTCTATTATGATGTACACTTGACCAAAGAATGTACTTATAAACTCTTGGCAAATATGGAGGTGATTAGGTCATGATTAGTCATTTAATTGAATATGTGGTTTGAAAATATTGTACTACATTTTTGTAGAGGATGTAGGTGTCGGTTCATCACTTATGGCTCCGAAGAACAAGGGTGAAGGAGAAGGGAGTGTGGCCTATCAGGACAAGTGTTGTGCAGAAAATGTAACATAGCAGATGCAGATTATTTTCATGCTTTTGGAGGAACAAAAGCTCCTTAGTGGGGAGAAATGATCCAGGTGGCTCTAGAGACACTCCAAGATCCAAGAGGGCTCAGGAAAATCTCAAAAATAGGAGTTATTGGATTGTAATGAAAATAGGGTAAGATTGAATATCTTGTTTCAAGATTTCCAACAGTTCAAACGAAACCTCAATCTGAGTCCGTATGTGAAAGTTAACACCAGTCAAAGTTTTGGTCAAACTGGGCCCATTAACTAAATTTGGCATGAGTGACAACTAAATTTGGATGTCCGCTAAAATTAGAGGTCTAGTTAAATTTGGTGGAAGCCACTAACGAGGCCACAATTTGGTACTTTTTGGTGATGGAATCTGACGAATAGAAAGGGTGAATTTTCCGCCTCCTTAAAGTTGTCAGTGACCCCTGATTTTTGGTTGGTGGTTTTTGTCCAATATGTTCTAATATATA
>APFE031372244.1:0-24816 GCA_000404065.3 Pinus taeda | reverse complement strand
AGAAAAGAACCATGATAGATTTTTAATTTAAAAAAAATGTGATGCTGTTGGACCTATTCTACAACGGTGTGGTTAGAGTAACACATCGAAGGATGGTTAAATAAAAAAAACCTCATGGCTGTAAATTTATTTTTTACCATCTATAGTGATGAAGAGATCTAAAGCACTGGTTCCACTCTTGCCTCATGCAAGTTCCTTGACATCGGTGGGTCTCTTTCTCAACATCCTACCATATTGTGCTCATAATGTGAATTTCCAATTTTTTCAAATTGTGGTAATTTGTTTTTCTCCATTACGTGTAAACAATGCCTCCCTAACATCCAAATGTCCAGGTAATCTTTATGTTTCTCTCTAATTTATTTCTTTATCATATTATAATTGAAAATTAGCTTAAAACTTCCTTTGTTTTGATTTTTTTTCCCTATGTAGTGCACTCGATATGTTCGGCTCACATCGATAACGGTGCACCCTATAAATTTATAGGGTACACCACATTTTGATGTGTGAACATAGCGCACCATGATTGTTGTGGTGCATTTCATAAATGAAAACACATTGGGAAAGAAATAATTTGTACGTCGGTGCATTACTCCTGGTGCATTTATATTTACCAAACGCACCACAAAAATAATATTTAAAAATATAGTTATAACTCGGTGCGTTTGATAACCTGGACATTACGTACCGGTGAAAAAATGTTAAACATTCACACTGATGCATAAGTGTGACACATCGTGATGAAATTTAAATTTGTAAACTAACACTGGTGCATTATACTTATGTGCACATCAAGATTGATACAATTATGTTTGATAGCGCACTGCAGCTAGTGCATGACTGTGTTTCAAGCGCACTGATGATTTTTGCTATTGTTGTTTTTACTTGAAAGTTATGTTTTCATATTTATAAACACATGTTTCATTTAATAAAAAAAATTGTATTTTATGTATGAGGCTAATGCCTTTTATATGTCAATCATGTAGCAGAGACATCGACAGAGGGAGCAGTAGCAGGAGCAAGAGCAGTATGTAGACCCATACAATATAGTATAGCCATGGGATGGCAAAGAGAGGGGGAGGAATTTATACCCTCACCCTATTATTGCATCAACTCGATCACTCTGAAGGAATGTAGTCCTCCTCAAGTACTATGAGTAGGTTACATCCTTGAAGGCACACTCTGTCTTGTTAGTGCATCTGATCTGCTAATGGACTGCTCAGGAATAGGCTTTCCATGTTGGTATTGAGGCGTGGTATAGGCCCTCTGAGGAGGACATATACATTATCACTGGGCTATCTAGGAGAGGGGAGGATTTTCCCCAATTCCTTAATGTTCCCCATGGGGTTGCAACTGAGACTTAGCTTGCCTACACTCAGAGATATGTAGGGCCTCATGTAGTAAAACCAACAGATTTTCAAGTGCATGTTGGAAAAATACAAATTTCTTATTTTCCTGTAGAGGAGGTTAGGTGTCTCTCATTATTGATCACCACCATTACACACTTTAATAGTGATATGCAACACATTAGTTGCCCTATTTTTTATTATGTCAATTCCTTGATTTAGGTGCCATGTTGTATTCGATGGTTTGCCATTTTTTTAGGTAGTTTTGTATGGCTTTGGATAGATATTGTGCATTGAGACATGGGAGGGCGACCTTCCATTTCAATTTAGATGTTTATTTTTTATTTTTTGAGAGGTTTCTAGAGATGAGGCCTACATTTAACCATCACCATCCTAGGCTGTTCACTAAGGCATGGATGTGCATGTGGGGACAAATGACTCCCAATAGGGGCCTGCTAGAGTATCCGACCAATATTTTCCCCGAGGCACTCGTGCTACTAGCCACTGAGGATGACCATGTGTTTGTCGCATTGGAATTTCCATACATGGGGATTGATTGGAGACAATGTCCCAATATCCTCAACATAGTGACTAAGCCTCGAGATGGCAGAGGTAATATTTTTGTTTTATTTAAATTAATATAGTTTCATTTTATTGTTTTAATTAATTGGAATACAATTTATTCAGCTAGCACATTCTTTACCTTGTTTTATTAATTTGTTTAATGAAATTGTCTAATTATTGTTATGTACTATATATTGTGTAGACATTGACACATTTGATTGGGACATGCCTCCTACCCCACTAGATGGAGGATATGGGTGAGGCCTAAGAGGGTGAGGCACATCCTCAGGGGGATGTGGATGTCCAGGGCCATAGGGATGGTTTGCGATTTTGAATGAGCTACTGTGATAGATTGACCATAGTTTTGGATGATGAGGGAGTCCGCCTTGCGAGGGATCGAGATATCAACATAGATCCTAGGTTCGTGGATCTGTACAAGGACTATCTGCATGATATTATGTCTCTTATGTGTTATATCATCATAGCTAGTAGGGTACTGGCAGCGATGAGGGATGCAGGGCATGTAGCGGTAGATACATCAGATGAGGGTAGTGATGATGATGATGATGCTGGTGATCATGATCATGATGACGAGAGTGGTGATCATGATCATGATGCTTCTGGTAGTACCACCCCATAAGTCATGCCCATTAGGGTGTCGTGATCCTTTTGGTAGCACACCTCCTCGTAAGTCACCTAATAATGAGATGACAAAGCTACATGACATGCCTTATGTTTCTCCTAATAGAGCAGACCAACCACCTCCTCCACCTCAAAGTTCGATAGACTGCATTGGGGTAGTAGTTAACCATCCATCATCTTCTACTATAGACCAGGTTGGCACTAATAGGTCTATTGTATCAAATATTTGATTGTAGTTATTTGACTTGATGTAGTTATTTGACTTGTTTGTATATATATATGGTGCATTTTTTTGTTCATGTTTACGTTGTTAATTTATATGTTGTTGTTGATGTGTTTGTTGTTAGGTCATGTTAGATATGTTCATTTAATGTGTTTGTAGATAGATTTGTATATGATAGTAGTGATTTGACATGATATTTATATTAATTTGAGGATGTGTGTGGTGACGATGTTAGATTATAATGTTTGTGTTTTGTTAGATGTGATCACGATGATGATGCCCTGTTAGATTATTAGATTTGTGTGCTAGCTAATGACATTTATATGTGCCAAAGGTGTATAGAATTATATGATGGTAGTGAATTCAAATGTGTACCTTAGATGATGTTTATGTTTGTAAGATGGTTATCATCAAGATGTTTATTTTTATGAAATAATATTTGTTATAGATTATGTATTGGTGAATTTATATCAAACTTTTATATATGAAATTGCATGCACAACGACTTACTTAAAAAAAATGTAAAGATATTTTTATAAATTACAAATTTAGTATGGTTGAAACTATGATTATAAAATCATGATAAATATTTTTCTATTTCTTAGATAGTTCATTGATATTCAATCTAACTTGATTATTAAATATTCAATACTCCAAGAGAAAATAAATGAAGGTAAAAATTTAGTTAGTTCTTAATTAGATGAAACTGTGTAACTCTCAATTTTTATATTAAATATAATAATAATAATTAATTATTCAAAAATACAATTTATGGAATTCATATTAGTTATAATTCATCTATTTTTAAATTAAAACTTAGTTTATAATTTTTATAATCATTTATTTAATATAACTTAAATTTCTATTTTTATAAATTTAATTTATTACTAAAGTTATGAGATTTTCAAGCAATTTAAATTTATATTTATATTAACGCTTACCAATTTAAATTAGAAATCTATCTCTATCTAAATATGAGGATCAAGAAATGTAAAATAAAGCTTGTGAAGTTACTTGTAGTTGGGGATTAGCTCTATTCAATGTTCTCCCTTAAAGAGGCAAATGAACTTTTTTCTAGTAATAAAGGTATAAAATTTAGTGCTATTTTGGTTCTTTATTTTCTGTTGTACTGGTTTAATTTTAACTCATTTTAATTATAATATGAGTTAAAAAATACAAAAATGATGCTATATTAGATTTAAACTTTTGAAAAATAATATATTTGATTATTTCTTAATGAACAACTCAATATTTTTTTCCACATACTTATAATGAGATAGTCACCAATCCCTATGTTTAGTGCATCCTCTTCAGCACGTGGTTAATGACCAAATGCACTGTATTTCTCTCTAACTTGATCAACAACCCAATTATTAGGGCATGTCATTGACATATTTTCTCTTAAATGATCAGGATAAGGAACAATTCTACCATTCAATCATTTTAATTCTTTCTTGTTACTGTCCCATTTCCTCCTCTTCTATTTGTACAATGCGACCCATGGTTGTGTCATTTCCATATTGGAAAGAATGAATTTTTTTGATGGCTTCAATTTCTGGATTTGTTGATGAATTCAAACCAACATATGTATATAGTACGTATGAGATCAAAATATGCATTAATATGAATTTTAGTGTGAATAGTTACTGTGTAGTAATTTGAAAAATGATAAGCTTGCATTTACTCTTTATCATGCACCTCTTTCCATTCATTTCGAGAAGCTCCCCTTCCCTTTTGTCTTCATGATGTAGGACCATTGGCTCGAAATATAATTGTATTTTAGTAGACATAGGGGGTCTTGTGTTTTCAAGGAATTTGGATTCCTATGTATGTAATTATTAATGTTTTGAGTGGTTAAAGTAGGAATTAATTACATAAGTGTGAGGATATTTGTAAATGGTCTCAAGTGTAGGAGAACATGAGTGATTAATGATGATGAGAGAGTTGGAAATCAATTGTAACTCTTGTAGGTATCATGATTCGAGGAACTAGAGAGGATTCTTAGGGATAAGTAGGAATTACAAGTGGACTTAGAGGATATTCAGGAGTTAGTTCAACATAACCTTTTGAATAAATATAATCCTAAAATTCATAGAAAGTCAGTAGTTAGAGAAGTAGTTAGTGAGTCAGGTATTCAGTCAGTTAGATTGTAAGTCTACGGGCAGGTGAAGAAAGGCCACTGATATAGAAGATTAGGCCGAGAAGGAATTCACTATGTAAATACCTATTTATTAATACAAATGACTCAATTTGGAGTTCGTGTGTGTGTGTTGAGTAATTGAGATATTGATTGTGTATGATCTTGAGTTATTCTGTGTAACATAGGTTACAGGTGTAGAACTAGAGGTGAAATATAGAGAAGAGTAACAGAGTGGTGTTATGGCTTTGTACACATCAACATTACAAGAAGAATCCTTTAATGTATTAGTGAAGGTGGGGGAAGCATAAAAGCACGAGCAGAGTTAAGCTCAGGAGAAGTTGCGCAACAGAACATCAAAAAAACGTGAAACCCTGAAGTAATCCGAAACCTTGGGAGAACATTGAAGAATGGAAAAAACAAAGTAAAGAGGTGATTAGCAACCACAATGAGGGTAGAGAATACGTGATTCCTTGATCACGGTTGAAGGCCCGCAATTGATCTTAACCATCAACCGTAAATCAAAATGCTTACGTCATAGTCAACTACAAGGTTTGAAAGCTGGATAACCCACATGCTAATTGAAGACCCGCAGACCATCGGATTAGATCAAGTGTGCCTTGATCAATCGGTGGAGGATGGAGATCAGATTGTTTTGGTGATCGAGACAAGTGATGACCATTAGATATGGAGAGAAAAGATCAACGACAGAGAGTGAAAATCAACGTGGGATAGAACTGTTGTTCAATCAACGAAGTGCTGTTCAATTGGTGAATTGCTGTTCAATCAGTGAAGTGCTATTCAATTGGAAAATTGCTGTTCAATTGGGGAAGTGCTATTCAATTAGTGAATTGATGTTCAATCGACGAAGTACTATTCAGTTATGGATTGCTGTTCAATCCCGAGTGTTGTTCAATTACAGATTATTTTTCAATCGCGAATGCTGTTCAGTTCCTATTCAATTGACAAATTGGAAAGGAGTAGACCTGAGAAGGCTATAGGTGTGGTTTCATTCTATTTGAAGTCCAGTTGTGTTATTGCATATTGCATGCGAGAGAGGATGAAGTCACTAGATAGTACGATGTGAGTTTGTGATAGTCGTTGATGTGGTGGATGAAATCAATGATGGAAAAGGATGATCACATGTCACAAGTTGGGAGTTCTAAATACACACTCTAATGAGTCTTTTGAACTCCACGTTTGCAATAAAGGTATGCATTGATAAACGTGTAAACACAGAGGAAATGCAAGAAAGTTATGGTTTATGTGTGTTATGGAATATTTCTATTTGAAAAGTATTATAATAGAAATAAAGCACTGATAGATGGTTTTATGGGTAAGTCCGTGTATGACCAAAGTATAAAGGTTAAAGGGGTGAGTTATAAGGTTCTGCTGCAGAAGGATTACTAAAGGGTCAGACTGGGTTAGTTATTAACTTGTTCTACATGAGATTAATTAAGGGGCCTTAAACCATTAAGTAATGAAGATTTGACTCGACAGAGAGTCTGAAATTCCAGGGGAAAAATAGACATTGCATTTTATATGCATACTATGAGTATACATAGGTTTTCTTGCATCAAAGTGGTATCAGAGCTAGTTAAAGTTCTTTTTAATTAAAGAAGAATTGTGCAGAATACAAGTGTGATTGCAAAAGAAAGAGGAGATCAAGTTATTTGAATATGATAAGTAGAAGACATGACATAAGATGAGAGTATGTGATATTCTTAAGAAGAGATTGCAGAAGCATAAGGAAAGCACAATGATGTTTGTTTTATTGAGGGAAGTGGAGGTTCACTCAAATGTGAAGAATGGATGGAGACTGCTTTTGAAGCCATGCAGGTATTGTTTTATTTAACTCTGGTTTGAGTTTTACAGGTTTAAGATAGAGTAAATATTGATAGAAGCAGATAGACAAGGAAAGCTATATGTGTTCTAAAGAACAAAGTGAATGAAAAGTGGCAGTGAACATGAAGAATCCAATTGAAGGTTGGACATACAGGATAATATTTTTCTCAGAAGGAAGATGAGAAGCAAGCTTTTAAAAGCTTGGGAATGATATTTGGTTTGAATAACATTGATATGTAGGTAACAACAGTTAGTGAAGCATCTCAACAAGAAGATCACATCCCGAAGAGCAGTGATGAAGGAAGCCAATAAAGGTTTCTGAGATAGAGTGGCAGAACCGAGTATTTCACTTATGCTTGAAATACAAGAGGACAGTTGTATTCTCAAAAGTTCATGTGAGTTGAAGTCTAGAGCATGGAGTGCTCAATTGGTTCCAGAGGAGAGAACCAGAGAGATGCCAAAAGACTGAGCTCAGGGAGAGAAGTTTAGGGAGGTATCATGCAACAGGGAGGACTTGCTGTTGTAGAGACTTGTGCCACTCATAGTGAGTGAAGAACTTATAGAGATGGAGAAGAAGATGACTACTGATAGTCATTGTAGAGGTTCAGATAAAAGCCACAAAGTGAAGAAAGAGGATGCTAGACAAATGGCAAGAGAATGAGTCAAGAGGAGCTTGACAAGGAGATTGCTGAGATAAAGGAACAACTTGATATATTAAGGATGATACTTGAGGAAAACCAGAGACTAGGTTGGGTGTTAAGGAAGAAGCCAATGAAGTGGCATAAGTTACAGAGAAGGTTATGAAAGAAGCAAGTAAAGTGGCTGATGGAAAAACTCAGAGAAGCTTAGTTGGAAATGGAAGTGTCCATTTGTGAACTAGAGTAGGGTGAAGTTCTGGGTGAAGATGAAGATGAAGACTTGAAGAGTGAAACTTCAAGTGAGACCAAAGGGTCACATGATTTTAAATTTGATAATTTGTGTATGTTTGCAGATGAAACATGTGAAGGAGGAAAATTTACTGAAATTGTCAGAAAGGAGGAAGAAGACGGGAAGAATCTAAATTTTGTTATGAAAGAAGAAGTAGAGAAAGATATCAAGCAATCAAGTGAAGGACTTGATGAAATTGAAGAGAAGACCATTGAAATATTTCTGAATCATTTAGATGACTTGGAACAATAGGAGGACTTGGTGTTTGAATCATCAAATGAGATCATGAAGTCTTGTGGTTTTACAACTAACAAGTTGTGTGTGAATGCAGGTATTGCAGAAGACAAGCCATCTTATGGAATTGTCTTGAATGAAGCTAAAATTTTCCAAGTAAAGTATGATGATGGCTATATTTAAAATGAAGATCAAGTTGAGTTATTACAGTAGAAGGAGTTCATAAATTCCTCGCTTAGTGGGAAAAATATCTTTAGTGGAGATGAGACAATTATGTTTTATGATAAGGAATTTTCTATTGATGAGGACAAAGAGGAATTTATTTTCTTAAGTGGAAAAAGGGAGAGTTATGGAAAGACATCTCGAACTATCACAAAGATGGAGAATCAGAATTTTATTCTAATCAAGAATGATGAAATAGTGTCAAAAAGAAGTTATACTTGTGATAGAGAAGAAGATAGTGAGGATTATATAGGGCTTTTAGAAGAAATTCCAAGTGAGATGGAAAATTTATGGCATGAGTTAAGTATTTTTTAGAAAAGGCTAGAAAACCAAAAAGTAAGTGTTTAGGTTGTAAAATCAGAACTGAATGAGAATGAAGAAGTTCACTACAATAGACAAGGACAAGAATACATTATTAAAACATATGGTGTAGATGAGAGACTAGCTGAGAGTCTCGTGAATTCTGTTGAGAATTCAAATCAGCATACTGATGTGCTGATAGAGGAGGAAGAATCAGAGTAGCAGACTGATGTGTTGCCAAAGGAATAAAATACACAAAAGCCTTATGTTTTTTATTTTTATAATTGTTTTGTGAGTGCAGATTTAGTTGAAGATGTTGGAGAAAATTTGGACAAATGAGTAGCCAAATAAAAATGAAAGAGGAAGATTCTGTGGAAGTATTTAATCCATGGAACAAAGATGTTAAATTGCTGGAGAGAATGCTGGAAAGTTAGGATTCAATATAGAATGAGATAATCATGAAAGAGTGTAAGGATGAAAGGAGGCAACAAGAGAAATAATATGCATAGGAGAAAGAGCAAGTGATAGAATTCGACAACTTCAAAGAGAACAACAACAATTTGAAGAGCTAGTGCACAACAACAATGTTAGGCCCCTATACTACTAGTGTAACCCCTTATTATTATTAGTACAACCCCTTTATTATGTTGTTGTACCCATGTAGTCCCCATATTATTACAATTGTGCCCTATAGAAGCCCACTATTGTTATTATTATGCCCTTACATTATTATTGTTATGTCGACTCTGATTATATCATGACCCCTTAGACTCCTATATATAGAAAGGGGGTCTTGTCGTTTGTATCATCTAAGAATTATTCATTTGTGTAATGTAAAGGAGGTTTCCCCCTCAAATATTCTTATTCCTGACGCATTCATCTACCTTTTCTATCTTTTTGTGAGTTGGTTTCACAACATTTCATATCAGAGCTTTGGGTTCTAGGGTTTTGCTGCTCTAAACAAGTCATTGTGGTATTTTCACTATACCTTTTTTTCTGTGATGTTTCAGAAGCAAAAACAAAAACCCATTTGAGAAGAAATCTTGTTGAACCGTACATCCAAATTTCAGATCTTATCTTGCTATATTTTTGGAGATATGATATGAGGAAGCTAGGGTTTTTTTAAGCTCCATAATTTCATCTAAAATAGGTCATTGTGTTATTTTCAATATTAACTTTTCACTACAAAGTTTCAGAAGCCAAAGGAAAAACCCATTTGAGAAGAAATCGTTCTAAATCTTGAGTCTAATTTTCAAATCTTGTCTCACTATATTTCAAATATATCATTTGAGGAAGTTAGGGTTTTTGCAAACTCCTGAATTACATCCTAAACAGGTGACCTTGGGAAAATCTTCATAACTTTCTCTTTGAGAAACGAATTGAAATTTCATAAGAAGTTACAGAAAGAGGACGAACTGTAGTTTTCTGTGGATATTTTTCGGACCGAAAGTCAAAACATTGACATGTGGCATAACATACAAGTTCGCTCTACTGAAACATTATATAATCAGGTCATCTTAGGAGATTGGGCATAATTCTTTCTTGGAGAATCAAATTTTGATTAGACCTATGGGGTTAGAAAGAGGACTCAAAGGGCTACTACAGGAGACAATTTCAGAACTTTGAGATCTGAAAGTACAAAGTTACAGTCACTTTAAGATCGAGCTCCTAAAATCAAGAAAAGGTGATATGAGGAAGTTTGATGGAAAGGATCCAGTAAATTGGATACTATAGATGGAACAATATTTTGATCTACATGGTGTACCACTGTTACAAAAAGTATGTATTGCATCTTCATATTTAGAACTGGATCAATTTTTTCGTATAAAGGGCTTTGTTCTCATAAAAAACTTGTTACGTGGTCAATTTTCACAGAGGAAATGATAGCACATTATGAGGATACAAAGAGCAACACCTTCTTTAGAGAAACACCACAAAAATTGGAAGAAAAAAGAGAAAAAGGACTTTGTTACAAAGTGAAAGAAAATTATTGGCAAACAAGGAAGTCTACCCCTTCACACTTAAAGATGGATAGTGTTGTTTCTCCAGCCTTCCACAACCTACAAGGGTTACACCACAACAATTGGAAGAAAAAAGAGAAAAAGGGCTTTTTTACAATTTTGATAACAAATACATTAAAGGTCATAAGTTTGCTGAGAATAAATCATTTTACATTGATTATGGAGAGGAGGAAGAAAATGATTAAGAAATGTCAAAAGAAGAGTATGTAAACTAGGAACCAACCTCAGAGAAAGAAGAAATGAATCCGACCATATCTTGTAAAGCATTGGAAAGAATTACCACTCCTAAAACTCTCAAGATAGAAGGACATATTAAGAAGAAAAAGGTTCAAGAAGTGAAAGATCACATCAAGCATCGACAACAAGTT
This sequence comes from Pinus taeda, assembly GCA_000404065.3. NCBI lineage: Eukaryota > Viridiplantae > Streptophyta > Pinopsida > Pinales > Pinaceae > Pinus > Pinus taeda. The sequence continues at coordinate 13,990 of APFE031372244.1, read as the reverse complement.
CTGCAACTTTTAAAGGATAACGCGACTTTGGTGCAGAATTGAATGAAACAATAGGTAGATCAACATTGTAGTGAAAAATGTTTTGATGTAGGTGATTGGGTATTTTTACGGCTACATCTCAAGCAAGATATTTATGAGAAGGAAATGTTGGCAATACTACATGCGCCTAAGAAATTCCGAACTTACCCAATGGGAAGAAACTTCAAGGTAAAAATGGATCATGATAGTCTTAAATAATTTTTAGAAAAAATATTATCTTTAGAAGAACAGAAAAAATGGGTCACAATTGAAATGGGTTATGCTTTTACATTCATCTATAGAAAGGGAAGAAAAATTTTTGTTTGCAGATGCACTCTTAAGAAGAGATGGGATGTGGAAGCATTTGTTTGTGGTATTTCTATTAATCAACCAGTTGGAATAACGATGCAAGGGATGAATGGAAGAAGGACAAAGAAGTATGGCCACTTCATTCACAAGTTGCAGAAGATCCCATTCAAAAAAATATTATGAGAACTTGAAGGGGAAGGGAAAACTCATATTGGAATCTGGACAGTGTCATTAAAAGCAAGCCCTGACAGCTTACGAAATCAATTCATTCAGAGTATCTCATCAAGTGGAAAGAACTTACCCACTAAATATTCCACATGGAGGACAAGAATTTATACGAAGCATCAAGAACTATCAGCATTGGAGGACAAACTTTTTGAAGGAGAGGGGCATGTTAGGCCCCTATACTACTAGTGTAACCCCTTATTATTATTAGTACAACCCCCTTATTATATTGTTGTACCCATGTAGTCCCCATACTATTACTATTGTGCTCCACAGAAGCCCATTATTGTTATTATTGTGCCCTTACATTATTATTGTTATGTCAGCTTTGATTATATCATGACCCCTTAGAATCATATATATAGAAAGGAGGTCTTCTCATTTGTATCATCTAATAATTTTTCACTTGTGTAATGTAAAGGAGGTTGCCCCCTTGAATAGGCTTATTTCTAAGGCGTTCATTTATCTTTTCTATCTTTTTGTGAGCTGGTTTCATAACAAGAAACAAATTGAAGCAAAGAGAAAGAGATAGCAGTAAGTGGCAGAGTATGGACCAGCCCAAAGATGTGCTGGAAATAGAGATTGAAGAATTATGACATTTGATGATGAAGCAATCTATATGGAGGAGATTGATAGTAGCAGGAAGAATTATCAATCATAACTTGAACCTGATTGACAAGGAGAGGAAGATGAAATAGAAGACAATTGACATACAACAACAACAAAGGTGCAGAGCATTCAGACAACTACAAACTAAAGTTTGGCACCCTGGGGGTTTCCTATTAACACATGAAGGCACATGATCAGGAGATAATGAATGTTTTCTACTTTGGGAGTCTGATGCAGGAGCATTGACTTGAAACTATCATTGTATTTTAGTAGACATAGGGGGTCTTGTGTTTTCAAGGAAGTTGGATTCCTATGTATGTAATTATTAATGTTTTGAGTGGTTAAAGTAGGAATTAATTAGATAAGTGTGAGGATATTTGTAAATGGTATCAAGTGTAGGAGAAGATGAGTGATTAATGATTATGAGAGATTTGGAAATCAATTGTAAGTCTTATAGGCCTCATGATTCGAGGAACTAAAGAGGATTCTTAGGGATAAGTAGGAATTAAAAGTGGACTTAGAGGATATTCAGGAGTTTGTTCAATATATTTAGGATCTAAACCAGAATTACTTCAACATAACCTTTTGTAAAAATGTAAGCCTAAAAGGCATAGAAAGTCAGTACTTAGAGAAGTAGTTAGTGAGTCAGGTAGTAAGTTAGTCAGATTGTAAGCCTACAGGTAGGTGAAGGAAGATCAATATGAGAAGGAATTCACTATGTAAATACCTATTTATTAATACAAACGACTTAATTTAGATTTCCTATGTGTGTGTGTTGAGTAATTGAGATATTGATTATGTATGATCTTGAGTTATTCTATGTAACATAGGTTACAGGTGCAAAACCAAAGGTGAAATATAGAGAAGAGTAACAGAGTGGTGTTATGGCTTTGTACACATCAAAAATACAGGAGGAATCCTTTAATGTATCAATGAAGGTGGAGGAATCATAAAAGCATGAGCATAGTTAAGCTCAGGAGGAGTTGCGTGGAAGAACAACGGAAAAACTAGAAACCCTGAAGTAATCCAAAACCTTGGAAAAACATTGAAGAATGACAAAAACAAAGTAAAGAGGTGATTAGTAACCACAATGGGGGTAGAGAATATGGGATGCCTTGATTGCGGTTGAAGGCTCACAATCGATCTTAACCATCGATCCTAAATCCAAATGCTTACGTCATAGTCAACTACGGGGTTTGAAAGCTTGATAACCCGCGTGCTAATTGAAGACTCGCAGACTGTTGGATTAGATCAAGTGTGCCTTGATCGATCAGTGGAGGATGGCGATCATATTGTTTTAGAAATTAGGACAAGTGATGACTATTAGATTTGGAGAGAAAATATCAACGATGAAGAGTGAAAATCAATGTGCAATAGAACTACTATTCAATTGATGAAGTGTTGTTAAATTGGTGAATTTCTATTCAATCGACGAAGTGGTATTCAATTCCAGTGAATTGCTGTTCAATCGGTGAAGTGCTGTTCAATTGGTGAATTACTGTTCAATCAATGAAGCGCTGTTCAGTTATGGATTACTATTCAATCTTGAGTGCTATTCAATTATATATTGTTGTTCAATCCTGAATGTTGTTCTGTTATTGTTCAATTGATGAATTGGAAAGGAGCAGACCCGAGAAGGTTATAGGCGTGGTTTCATTCTATTTGAAGTCCAACTGTGTTATCGTATATCACATGCTAGAGGCGATGAAGTCATAGGATGGTATGATGCGAGATTGCGACAACCATTGATCTGGTGGATGAAATCAATGATGGAAAAAGATGATCACATGTCTCAAGTTGGGAGTTCTGAATACACACTCTATTGAGTCTTTTGAACTCTACAATTGTGATAAAGGTATGCATTGAAAAATGTGCAAAGGTAGAGGAAATGTGGGAAAGGTATGGTTTATGTGTGTTATGGAATATTTCTATTTGAAAAGAATTATAATAGAAATAAAGCGCTGATAGATGGTTTTATGGGTAAGTCCACGTATGACCAAAGTATAAAGGTTAAAGGGGTGAGTTATAAGGTTCCATTGGAGAAGGATTACCAAAGGGTCAGACTGGGTTAGTTATTAACTTGTTCCGCATGAGATTAATTAATATTCCTTAAACCATTAAGTAATGAAGATTTGACCCAACAAAGAGTCTGAAATTCCTGGGGCAAAACATACATTTCATTTAATATGCATACTGTGGGATACATAGGTTTTCTTGCGTCACTTCATCCCTTTCGTCAACCCAAATCACCAAACTTGGCGTGTTGTCAATTTTCTTGATGTAATCAATGACATAATAGAAAGATTCATATGATATATACCCCTTTGTTATAGATCCCTAAGATTTTTCCCTTTATCAAACAAAACCTTTCTATTTCTTCATGTACCTCTCTAGGAAGAACATCCAATGACAATAAATCAACCCCAACTTATTCAACCTCATCTACTAGGTGAATTAGAAAATGAACCCATAAGTCCATGAAACTCCTCAGCAGTTCTTCCTCAAACATACAAACAATATCAACTATCTCTTAATGCCAACATGGAATGCTAGCCATATGAATCTCCTTTTATGTGATCCAACGTACAACTGGAGATAATTTAGATATGAAACATTCTAGGTGTTTTGTAATTTAAGTGAGTTTAAATTAATGCATAAATTATTGACAAGGGCTTGTAAACTGATGAAGTGTATGTGCACCACCGTAGGTGAGTAAGTTTTCAAATTGAATTAGGATGTTTTCATACACAGGTTTTATCTAAGAAATTTTCACTCTTGCAAGAAAGGAAAATATCACATTGACAAAATAAAGCTTAAACCAAAGTGCAAAAGTAAATAAAAAAATCAAATCGAAATTCTTTTTACGCTTGTAGAAAAGAAAGCGAATCTAAAATTGCAGAAATAAATATCACATCACCAAAATTAGATCTACTTCTCAATGAAAAAAATGAAACTAATATTAAGTACAAAAATATGATATCGCACTGGAAAATATGATTTACATTGATAACTCCTTGGAAGAATTATACTTCTAATTGTAATTTTAAATTAAATGGTTCTACGCATAAAAATTTACATGTGCATAATAGATCCCTTTTGATTTATTTTCTTCATCCTTCACACAACAAAATGATTAGATCTATGAAAGAAATATTTAGCAAACCCTGTTACTAATTCTATCCTCACTGTCACAAACATTTACTAAAAATAAAAAATGAAGGATTAGCTATGATAATCTAATACTACAGAATTGAAATACAAAACTAAAATATTAACTAGAAATGAAATGAAACATTATAGCTCCCATGGGGCCCTCGTGTGAGTTGTAGGTATCCAGTTATCAACAAAGGTTATTCACGCATTTAAATGCACAACACAAAGGAATGACAAGCTCACTTTAATAATTGCAAAGAGTATTTCAAAATAATAACCAGTATGTGTATATCATCATCATGTTGAGAGGCAGGTTTTATAACCTCCTTCATTAAGCTGTTTGGAGATTTCTAAGCCTATCCTACTCGAAATAAATCTAAAAATATCATAAGATAACATGAAATATCTATTCTTCATGATTTTATATCGGAGAAGCAAATCATGAAGCAAAATATTAGCTTCATCCTTATCATCAATCTTCTCACTCACCTGATTCATCTTTGTATCCTTTTTCGCTGGTTGAATTCCACGCTGAACTACTTATACAAAATCCTTATCATCTTGCTGGATCATGGAGATAGGTGGATATCGCTATGCCGATTGTCAAATACCTGTCCATATATTTTGTTCCTTAGGTAGTGTTTCAGAAGCTACAAATTCTTCAAGTAAGCTGCAAAATCGATCGTTAGATACAAAATTGATGCAATTCGGTAGCTTATGCAAATATTAAATCAAATAATAAGGAAACAATGGAAATATGAATAAAATATGATTAAGTACCTGCTTTTCCCAATAACCTTGCAATATGACACCTTATTGAGATTATTATGGTAAAAAAGGAAGGAAATGGAGTGAATGGAGTTTAAGGAAGGTGTAAAAAAGGAACAATTTTGGTCTTCAACATTCCCCCACATAGAAGATATTGCGTGTCCTCATGCACAAAATTTCAAAATTTTGTAACCCACTTTGTCACTGAGCTATCTCCAAGGCTTGATTAGGAACATCTAAATTAGTATTCTTTGCTTTTCTTGTTTGGTTTTGGTTGCCATCCTTAGTTTCTTCATTAAAATCCTGCATTGTAAACCCCTAATTTTACTTTTGAGAAGTTTATTTTCAGCTTTAACCTCTTGTACTAGTGGCAAATATTTAAGAAAAAACCATAATTTTGAGTCCTTTGAATGTCATTTTATACCTTCATTACTTCATGTTGATTTAGAAATTTGTTTAATACTTCTAATCCATAAATTTCCTATTTAAGAGCATTTTCAATTTTGGATTCTTCTGGAGGGATGAAAAGGAATTCCCTCATAATTTCTTCTTGATTTGAGGATAAATCAACAAATTTTCCTTGGGCTTTCTGTTCAAGAGATTCTATATAGTCATAGAATTCCTATTGAATGAGGTTGATTTCTGGGGCCTTTCTTGTTGGATTTACAGTTGGTGATGATATTTTCTATGTTTCTTCTTCTTCTAAATCAACAAAACCTGGACACTTTTTATGGTCGATTTCATAAGTCGTGCACTTCTTCTTGATGGTTTTTTAACAGTGAGAGTATGCTTTCTTTTGCTAATTTTTTTTTGCTCTGTTCCTTATTTTGAAGGACCTTCATGTGTGCTGACAGATTTCTTCTTTCTAAGACTTTATAAAACATTTGCAAGAGGGGTTTCATCATCATAATCTTTTTCTTTTTGCTCATCGTGTGGTATTTCTTGTGCAGGTACTTCGTTTTGAAGCTTAGGGTTTAAAGGAAGTTTCCAACAATTTTTTTTTTGGGAACTAGATTCATGTTGCTCAAATTTTTTAAATTGATTTAAAATTAGAAAATCCTCCCAATTATCCCCTTTACTCCTCAAATGAGATTCAATTTTTTTTTTTTTTTATTAACCTGTGATGATACAAAGCACTGTCAATAGAATGTATTTTCCTCTAGATATTAGTGACCATTTTTCTTAAACTATAAAGAGAGAAATATGACAAATTAATTTCGTTTCCATTAATAAAATGCATCATCAATTGAGCATGATAAACGAAAATATTGCTAAACATACCCTCATAGGTTATGAACTTCTAAATGATTAAAAATAAATTTCTCCATTTACTTTTTAAAGCTATTACTAGAATTCCTTTCTTAAAAATGGAGATGTCCATACTTGGGCTTTTAAGGAAGATTGCCTAATATTTCTCTTTGATTTTCTAGTTTTTAAACCAACTTTCTTCGTTTCTTGGTAATCTTGTAGCTTCTCCCATAAATGACTATGTCAAGACCAACCTAATATCTCTAATTTCTTCTTCTATCCCATCATAGGCTTGAGCAAACAAATTTGTAACCTCCTTGTCATGCCCATCAATTTTTTCAAATAACTGTAACCATTGTGCCTGCTGCAATTGCTGCTTCACCTGTGGATAGGACTCAAGAAACTTGGTCCCATTAAGCTTAGAATGCATAATAACTCCCATGTTGAGGAAGCTTTAGTCCTTAATTTCCGCTTTTGACAGGATTATGGACTATAGAAAGGACAAGAACGAGGTTTGGGTAACAGTGAGATGTTTTCAACAAAGAAAAATGAAATAGAAATGAAGGAAGTGGGATATAATGCGAAGGAAACGGGATAGCATATGGGAGAAATGGGATGATATACGGAGGAAGTGGAGCAAATTTGAATGATGGAAATGTGTAGTGACTCATAAAAATCTTATAACAAGATATGATTATTATAAATTATGAATTGGATCATAAGAACCAATGTCATGTCATGGCAAGGATAATGATTATGTAAAATGGCGGCAATAATGGTCATTTAAAAATAATCATCTATTTATATCCTAACTCAATATTTTTCCTTTATTATTTAACTAATATTTACATAATCATCTACCTTACTGTTGTAGGGAAAACCGAACACCCCCCATTACTTGAAATAATGGGGACCCCTTCCATTAATTTTTGGCTAAAGCATCTGTTACAATTTTCATTTAAGTTAATTGTCTTAATATTTTATCATTTTTTCATTTTCATCGGATTTATGTTTTGATTATTTCTTTGAATCCGACTTTTTATAAGCTTTCCATCGATTCTTGTTTTGACTCATTTGGTCAACCGGTTTGTAAATGGAACTGCTTTGAAGTTTGACCATTTTCTCGCCTGGACTAAAATTGTAAATAAATGTATAATATTTCAATTTTTGTAACTAATTAAGTTCATTAGTCATTCATTGTAAATATCGACTTTTAGTTATCTTTTATTAAATTTTTTTTTTCATTTTTCGCTAATGATCCGACTAAATAACCCAGCCAAATTATAGAGCATTTAAAAACATGCTTTTCGGGGTTTTAGTAATTTATTCTAATTTCCTATTTTAAAACGAAATGCCAAACTCAAATTTTCATAATGAAAAAGTGGTTGTAATTCATTCTTTTTTTACCAAGAATAGTCGCAGTTTAAATAGAAAAATCCCACTCTAAATAACCACACTTAACTTCATTTTATCACTTAACCAAATTTCATTAAACTTGGACCCCAAAGAAAAGAAAAAAATTATAAGATGACCGCATCCATCACAATCACACTTCACAAAATTCACAACGAATTAAGTTTTCAAAACCCTGACGGAGGCCCTTCGTGCAATGTGACGTTAGGTTTTTATGCGATACAAGCTCAATGCCAAACGTAACCAATGCCCTTTCTCCTAGATTTAACTCACGACATTCATTCATGTGAGACAATCATAAAATGTGTAATGCAATATGAGTACTTTGAATTTTAATATATTTTATTAAAACATTTTAATTATAATAATATGTATTATTAATATTAATAATTTTAAATTTGAATAAGTAATTAATATAAAAGTTATATATATTTTTAATTTTCTTTAAATTAAAATTAATCGTATATTTTAGTTAATTAGATTCAATACTATTATTAATTTAGTTTTAAATAATTAATTTAGTTTATAGTTAGATTAGAATTAATTATTAGATAGCTAAAATCTAATTTAGGATTATAATTTAATTAACACTTTTTGATTTTTTTAGCTCAACAACAGAAATTCCAGAATTTTAGCAGTTTTGACTCATCAACTTTGGAGCTTGATAGATTGAGTTTTACTTGGCCAAACGAGGCCCAGAATGACTCATAATAAATATACAATCATGGAGAACATTTCTGAGGAGGTTTCATTAACATATTTGATCATTTAATGGGTCTAAAATTAGGCAGAATATCAAGTTCTAAATTTTTAAACAAAATCAATTTTTTGAGTTTTATTTTGTGCATTCTCATTTGCCTAAGCCTCTTCTGAGTTTAGATTCATTCGTCGATAATATTCTTAGACAAATTAAATCATCAAAAGCATCAATAGAAATATCAAATTCATTTTTAATTATTTATTTAATTGAATTTGATTGGATTTGTTTTGGTTCCAGATTTAACATTTTTATTTTATTTTTGCATTTTAATTGTGTTTTGATTTGTTTTCCAGGAAAACAGTTGAAGAGATGAGGAGAACAAGATCTGAATCAATGGGAATACTCTAGCAATTGAAGAAAGGAATTTTGAGAAAATAAAAATTGATAGAGCATATTTTTTCTTCAACAAACTTTCCTACTTTGTAAATATTATAAATAACAGATTGCAGAATGTAAGAAGGGATTCTCTCCTCTGCAATTCTGGAATTCTAAAAGCACTTATGTAATAGTGATTTAGAGTTGTAAGTGGGAGGAGTGAAAATCTCAGATCTAGGGATTATTGAGGATTTTTCTTTTGCATTCTGAATTATGTATAATGCACAGAGTTTGCACTGCTGTAGCTCTTGCTGTAACAATAGAAATTCAAGCAACGTAAGGACTATTGGAGACCAGAGCTAGAGAAATGGATTCAATAAATTGGTATTTCTAATATTACTATTTTAAATACTAATTTCATTTTATGATGACATGAGTGTGTTATTTTATTCATATTTGTGCACTTTTGTCGGTATGAGTAATTTGTCTCAATCATATGTTATTATTTATCTCCGCTCTTATGGGTTGAATTCTGATTTTTGAGTAACTATTTACTCAGAAACCTGTATTTTAATACTAGCTTAACAAATAGTAATATGTTGTGAAATTCTTCCTCATATTATTATTTAATTATTTGAATTACTGATTAAACAATCAATATTATTTGTGTGAACTTGTTTCTAAAAGCTGTTGATTGATTATTTCAGTCAAGAGGTCTCTTAATAGAATGTGACTTGGTATTCATAATATCAATTAATTGAACTACTTCATTAGCTTGATATTTCATCATAAGCCAAACATATTTAAATCCCAATCGTTTAATATCTTGCTCTTGGTTGGGTTAGATCTATATTTGCCTAATTGAGATAGGTTTATGATTTAGTTCCTTTTTCTTGCATTATAGAACAAGTTTGCATTTAGATTTAATTTTACATTCTTATAAGAGGAAAAATTTAGTTGTGGATTAGCTGAGCTCCAAATCAACTTAAGGATCACTTTCTTGCATGATCAACAAGATGGTTGATCTGATGTCTCTTCTCCATTGGTGGATGCAAGTCATATTGTAATTCATTTTGGAGATTGAGAGAAGGTAAGTAGACCTAGTTGAGCCAGTCAGAACCAAATTTCCAAAGGGAAAAGGAGCTGCTTTAAGGTCCAGACTAGGTGGTCATCCCCCATGTTGGTGTAATGAATTTAGAGGCTTCAAAACTTACTAATTTTTTCTTTTTGTAGGTTTCTTAGGTTGCTTTGGATGTGATCTCCATTCAAGTTCTTTTAGCCATGATCTTCATTTTATTTGGTTGTAATCTGTTAATTCAACTGCGGAATTTCATGAGAGCTATAGATTATTGACAGTTCTGTAGTTGTCTTATTTATGCAAAAAACGAATAAAAGAAATGAGGCAAGAATAGGGAAATTAAAATAAGATATAGGCTACTAATAATTCTTTGTTTTTAACTTAGATTTTTTGTACAAACATGCCAACAATGTTGGTTTTCATGTTTATATATATATATATTATAATATATATATATATATATATATATTTTATTCTTGTTGAAAAATAAAGTAGAAAGCTAAGTTGGAGAGGAAGAAGAATATTCCTTGACCAACTTCAAATCAAGATTGTCTTGTAGATTTCTTATGAACTCTTATTTTTTTAATGGTTTATGATATATTCGTAATCTATGACCATTTACAAGGAAAATTACTTTTTCTTCATCAATGGTTTTAATTTTGACTACTCCATTATCAAAGACAATTTCAATCTCATAAGGACCAAGCTAATGAGTTTGACATTTTCAATGAAAATCTTTAAATTTAGAATAAAAAATCAATTCCCAATCATCCAGATGGAACTTCCTATCTTTGATAAAAGTATCATGCCATATGGGTCTTTTCTATTGAACTATGTTAGTTTTGTGAATAACATCTTATTGTATCTCATCAAGTTCATTCAATAACTCCATTCTTTGTTTTTTGGCTTCTGATAGATCAAGACCTAATTTGAATGTTGTTTTGAAGATATTTATTTGGAACTCAATAGGAAACAAGACTTTCTTCCCATAAACAAGTTCATAAGGAGTATGCCTTGTTGTTTTTCTCCATGTGGTATGATATGCCCATAAATCTTCTTGAAGCTTTTATTCCCAATCCCTTATATGCATATGTATAGCCTTGGTAAGAATTTCTTGAAGTACTTTATTAGTAACTTCTAGTTGTTTTCTTTCTTGTGGACAATATGGAGTGGATTTTCGATGTTTGATTTTGTATTCCTCCATTGTCTTTTGCACCAACTTGGATGTAAATTGGGTACCTTGACTTGTCACAATTTCCCTTGGGACACCAAAACAATATCCTCAAAAATAAATGAAACTACAACATTTTCAGTAGCAAAAGGAAGTGCTTTAGCTTCTACCCATTTTTGTGACATAATCTGTACAAACAAGAATCTGCCTTTTTTGCTTTGATGGTGGATTGATTGCACCAAAAAAATCCATAGCCCACTTTTCAAAGGGTTCAATAAGTACCTGAGGTTATAGAGACATATCATATGAAGGAATAAGCTTTCCCATTCTCTGATAACTATCACATCTCTTAACATATTCTTTGGCATATTTAAAAAGAGAAGGCCAATAATATCCTAAGAGAAGGAATTTATAGGCAATCGTTTTATGGAAAAAGTGTCCACCACATGGTTCAACATGAAAAGCCTCTAATATTTGTGGTACTTCATCTTCTCTAACACATCTTCCAATAATTAAATCAGGCATTGTTTTGTACAATTCTCCATTTATCTGTGAATAAGATGCACTTGTTTGAATAACTTTCTTATTTTCCTGAGGAGACAAATGTGAAGGTTAAATTTCATGTGGCCAAATAGTTAGCAACATATGCAAACCAAGGAGATTTAATAGATACTACAAAAATATATTCATCAAGAAAATTATCTCTTACAAGAACATCCTTATTATAATTTTGGATTCTAAATATAAAATAAGAAAATGTATTCTCCTTTCTAGGCCTATCCAAAATAGTAATATTGAATTCTTGTAATAACAATAACCATCTTATAATTCTGCCATTAGTAATTGGTTTATTCATTAAATATCTAATTACGGAGTCATATGTGTGAATGAAAGTTTCATAGCTAGTGATAAAATGTTAAAACTTATTAATGGTATGTACAACAACTAAAAAATCATTTTCTGTTACAATATAATTCAACTCTGTAAGAGTCAGTTTTTTCTTGTGTAATAGATGGCATAAGGAGTCAAATATCTATATCCTAATACAAATCCTAAGGTTGTATCTGCAACATTAGTTAAAATGTGAAAATGAGGACTCTAATTTGGTCCTCTTAATATGGGTGCTTTAGAAATATTTTCTTTCAATGTTTCAAAATCTTTATAGCAATCATAGTTCCAAATGAATTCACTGTCTTTTGTAAGTAACTTGAAAAGTGTAGAGGTTATCTTTGTGAATTTTTTATGGATCTTCTGTAATAACCAGTAAAACCAAGAAAATTTCTAACATCTCTTTGACAAGTAGGAACTGATAATTTGGAAATAAATTCTACTTTAGATGCATCCACTTTAATTTCATCTCCCGAAATATGGTGGCCTAAAACAATCTCCTTAGTGAACATCATTAAGCAATTTTCATGGCTTAATGAGAGATTTGTTTCTAAAATTTTAAGGGATTCCTTAAAGTTATTACCATAAACAGTAAAATCATCCATGTAAACTTCCACAAAAACATGAATTAGATCAGAAAAAATGATTAGAACTACCCTTTGGAATTGATGGGCCTCTAAATTAGACATAAATTAAGGCCTATGACCATCCTTCAGCACATCTCTTTTTGCATTAGACAATGTATTTTTAACTTTAATATATTCATTAGGAAGGTTTATGAATAATTGCATATTTGTGCCAATATTATTTATTTTTGTGGAATATTATGAGAATATTGGGTAGATTATGAAGATTTGGAGGAGATAATTTAGGGACTTGCTCCCTACTATAGGAGGATCACTATTGAATAATAAATCAACAAGATATTATGGAAATATGTCATAGATTGTAGAACTCCGATGATTGAGAAAATCTAGGAATGTGTTCCATGCCATTTAATGTAGATTCCTAGTATTGGGAACCAGATCCACCAATCAAGGTATTTTGGTGGGAAACGCTTCCTCCTTTCATGGGGAATGATTCGTAATCATTTTGTATAAGTAACAAATCGAATTTTCATTTAGGGAGAGGTTTTCATTAGTGTTCTTATGGAGAGAACTCATATTTCTGCAGTTCCATTGTATTTTCTTGTAGGGATGTAATTGTATTGATGAAAATAATGAAGATTAGTGTCATGTTCAACTTCTAAATCTTGTTCTCCTCCATAGGTCTTTGAGTTTCCTTGGGATTGGCCATTCTAGGAGCTTCAGAGCCCTTTTAAATAATTTTCTTTCCTTCTTTTCACTTCTTATTCACATGCATCTCTTGTTTTATTCTTTCTATTTTTGTATTAAGTATTAACATATTTCTTGTTGTAGGATTGGGTTAAATGGTTTATGTAAGTTATTTTGTAGCATCACAAGCATCATTTCATCTTTGGAAAATATTTGTAAGGTCATAGTAATAATTGAGCTACTTGAATTAACTTTCTTATTCCCAAATCTAGATTTCTGGAACTCCTTTGTGGCAAAGAACAATAAATTTATGTTATTTTTTAGAGCATGCTAACGAGCTTCAATTGAGTTGGTTCCACTTGAATTAGATCATATAAACATTCTAGTTCATAAAACAATTATCCCACTACATTTTCACTTAACTAGGTTAGGCATTTTATATATTTACTAGCTCACTAGTTCTCAAATTTCTAGACTTTCGATTAGTAATTTTGTGCTATTTTTTAGCACGGGTTAACAGGTCTTTCACTTGGAATGGGGACCTACGATATCCTAGTCAATAACACAATTTTTCCTATCTAATTTGGATTTGATTTTATTGGACATTCGATGAATTATAATTTCGTATAGTAAATCTGTAACATTCTGTAGTAAATCAGGGGATCCTGTAGGAGAACTAGGTGTTGGGTGTGGAGCATGATTATTTAGAGGTCTTTGTTTAAGCCAGATGTATACCCTAGGAAGTTTGTACACCCATCCAC
>APFE031372228.1:25038-52381 GCA_000404065.3 Pinus taeda | reverse complement strand
AAATTGAGATTAAATGGAATGGCAAGACTACTGAGGAGCTGACAAGGGCATAGAAGATGAATCCTTGTCAAACAGAAGAAAACATTAAATATGAAAAAACTTATAGGCAAAGCATAAAATATTATGAATTCTACCTAAACACTTCATTTGTTCAATTAGAAATGATCATGAAGTGAAATGAAAACATAACAAGTTACACATGAAATAGAAGGAAAACTTATGCTAAATTGTCATACCAAAGGAATCTCAAAAGCCAGAGCTGTGTATTTCATTAAAAAAAACCCTGTCAAAGACTGTACAATGGAGCTCAGTTCGCTCTCCTCCACCAGCGCTCAGAACTCTCCTCTCAATGATTTGTTTTTTTAATACATAAATAAACTCTGCTGTTTGAAAACAAATCTATCCAAAAATGAGGAACTGTTTCTAAAATAAAAATAAAAAATAAAAAATAAAAATAGAAAAACCATTTTTTTTGTTCTAAACACAGAATGTTTTTCCTGAAATCTTCTGATGGCCAATGAAGAAATAACTGCTGGAGCGCAGATACCTTTGAATCATTAACTGAAGTCTTGAAATAGGAGATCGGTTCCTATTTTTCCTACTATGATGGATATCTTTGTTCTGTTTTAGGCGTATTTTGACTTGGCATTTCTCATTGATAAGAGGATGCATCACGAAAATCAGGCACTAAACAGGGCAGCCACTTCAACAAACTGGACTCAAACGCAACACGTATAATTTTAAGATTGTGAATAACGAAACGAAATCCCACCACTCATTCTAAACATAGCATTTTCTAGGCCTTAATTCAACCAAAACTATGTCATCTGGCACGGACCAACTTTCAATCAGTATGAAGTGATATGCTGAATGAGTCATTTCCGAGAAGAACTAACAAGGTAAGCTCCAGATTCGGCCCTTTATAAATTAAAAACAAGGTTAAAACCGCCTTTTTTTCTTCGTACTCGGCCTTATCATCAGCAGTTGGCGGTCTGACAAAACAATTTTGTTGTTGAAGGCAACAGAGAAGTTTGACATCACATTTGACCTCAAGTTGGAGTTTGTCATATGTTGGTCAATATTTCAGTGTCCGAGATCTGAATTTGCAGAGGTATCTGATGCATCTCCCTGTGTCCCAAACAACTGAAATGTTGCATTCTGTGAATGTACTGGCCAATGTGGTGGATTCAACTCAGCGTCACCCACCCCAAATAAATCAAAGTGAGCATTTGCATTATATGGCGCTGAGCTCACTTCACCTAAAGGCATGGGATGCATGGAAAAACTACTATGGATGAATGAAAAGCCATTTCCCTCTGGTAAGCTTCAGATGTACTTAGTGTTGCTAATCCACCTTGAACATGATTAGCTGAACCACAAAACCGTGAAGCAGCTTGTAAACCAATGTTAGCTCCATTAAGTTCCCAATCTCCATCACGATTTCGCTTCATCCCTATTCTCAAAACATTATGATTCTCTGATATATGATCCTCCTGTTTCACCAGCTTTAAAATTTGAGATTCATTTTGGGCATCTCCTTCGGTGACAGGCGAGGACCCATCTATGCCATTTTATCAATGACTAATAAATTTTCTGTGGTAGCACCTGGACGTTGGACCAAAATACAATCTGACATTCCTCGTAAGACAGGTTTGGGGCATATTACATTTTGGCATCTCGCTTGAAATGAATCTAAGACAATGATTGTACATTTGTGGCGGAAGACCTTAACTCTTCTCTTATACTGAATTTTGGGATGAAATCCACCACTGCATCAGCGTAGAGAGGCGCAAGCAAGGCATTGTAAAGGCCATGCAAAAAACTTCTCAGCGGGAGTATACTCCCATGTTTCTGTTAAGATTTGGACCTATGCGGCTATGCTACGATGTGTGTGCACAACACCTTATGGTTTACCTGTCGTACCACTTGTGTACACAATCAATGTCGGTTTATCACCTCTTCAGACAGAATGCCTGAAGAATCATGCTTGACATCCCTTGAATGAAACACCTCAGATGCTCTGAAATCCATCGAAAGCTTTGGAACAAAAGGAATGAGACAAAAGCGTGTAGAACAACTTTTTGCAATGCCCTTCCAAATTCCTTAATAGTCTTCAATACCCATTACAAAAGAAACATCTGCATCATTCATCACATAGAGAATCTCTGCTTCTGGGTGTCTAAGAGCCAAGGGAACAGCAACAGCACCACTAATCCATGTTGCCCAAATGCCAGCCACAAACTCTGCTGAGGGCTTTGACATAATACCTATCCGAGCCCCATTAAGACTAGTAATATTATTCATTTCTCTCATCAGCTGGGATATGTTTCCATTTGTAGTCTGCTTAGAACCCATGGAAGGATAGGAAGTGATTTGAGACTTCACACCTCCAACAGACTCGTCAACATTAGACTTAAGCAAATTGTTTTCTAGTAATGTGTTTGAAAGTTTCCAAGCCGAAGCAAGCAATTGTCCATAACTATGATTCCCCTCGGCGGTTGCCACTGCCATTTTACTCTATGCTTTTATCTTATTAAAGGTTCTATTTTAACCCAAGAACCAACTGATAAACTCAAAGGAATCTATATCTCATCATCATCCTTGGTGTTTTATATAACCATCAAACTCCTACAACAACTGAGCGTGTTGTATATTTGGCATTTCTGGCATTTGGATGCAAAACTATGTTTTGTTTGATTTCGCTTTGTCTATGATTGCTGATGATATTCTGAATTGTGCTTGTGCAAGGATAGGAGCTTGAAGTCACCGCCATTTGAAGAGCTGGAGAATAAATTACATATTCTAAAACAACACATTTAATGATTTCTTCTTCAAAACAGGGTTTTGAAGAAGAATCAATCTCACACTGACATGAGACGGAGTCTAACACCCTGGATCATATTCTAAATACAATGGAGGTTGAACTTGATCTTATTTCTCCCTTCTCTCCCTTTGAAAAAGCTGCAACGAAAATCTCCTATACTGAGGATTGAAACTTTAGCTAGGAGCTCACTGGCTTTGTTGAGGAGGATTTTTGTTTTCTAACTCTAGTTTCATGAGCTTGTTAGACAGGTTTCTTATCAACTTGTTCATTTCCTTGAGTTTATGCTCTTGAGTTTCCTTTCTTTGGTTTGAGGAGCTGGCTTCCTCTTTTCCCCTTCTCCTATCTCCATGATCAGTTCTCCCTCTCCACTTCCTAGTAGAGGTGAAATTTGCTTCAACTTCTAAAGCATCTATTTGAATCTAGTCTAAGGAGTGAGACTTCCTTTCTCTGAGATTGAAACAAAATCATGGTTCAAAGGCCCCAACAAAAACCAATTTAGAAACATCTAGTGGAGGTCTTATTTCAGCAAGGATACTATTGTACAATTTGTTAAACGTTTTTATGAATTTTGACACATCTTCATTATGTTTTTCCTTCATATCATTGAATATAGTGAGGATATACCCATGCTCCCTTTTCTCTCTCAATTTTTGCATGAAATAATTCTCCATCTCCTCCCAGGTAGTGATTGAAGCATTTGGTAAGGCTTTAAACCATTTTGTGGCTTCCTTGTCAAGAGACTGGACAAAAAGTCTTAACACCACATCTATGTGTTCTACATTGAGGTTTTTTTCAAATGCACAGAAATTGTCCACATGCCTCTATGCTGAAATGTTATCTCCCCCTGTAAATCTTGGGAAGAGCTTGAGATAGTCTTGTGGCGTACCATTCAAGGGTGGTGGCAAGTACAGTAGGGAATAATTGTTTAGGAGAAATCCTATGACGACCATATTGAGTAGGGGAGGTGGTAGAAGATTTATTACAGGTCCTTTCTGAGGGTGTATCTAAGTCGCAGCTGACTGGATCTAGGTTGGGAAGCTATTCATACCTTGTGTGGGTCTGTTTATAAGGATGTTTTTAACTTCTTCAAATTTTGGGGAGGGCTGAAATGAGAAATAGGGTGAACTGACAGAATCTTCTTCACTCTTTACTCTAGAAGGAAATGAGCCAAATAATACGCAATGTTCTTTAGGATATTCCAAGACTTTGGAGGTAGAGTCAAGGTAATTTATCACATCTATTTTAGATCTAGTTGATGATATTTCTAGAAAAGATCTTGTGGAATCTAGAGTAACATCAGTCCATGCTTTCCAAATTTCTCAGGGTTTAATACAGGAGGATTTTTTTGTTGGCTTGTATTAGAGTGAGTATGAGGTCAATACAGGGCACTCAAACTAAGATTCAGACGGTGGAGTCACCAAGGTGAGAGATCTTCAACCCACACTTCCCTTGCTCACCTAATAGAGGGAATGTAAAAATTGTCGTACCCAAGGAAAAATATTTTGATTCATTCCCTAGCAATAGTGCCAGAAGATGTTGTAGGTTTTACTATCTCCCTTTGCAATATGCATCAGAAGATGTAGAAGTCTCCTAAAGGCAACCCCCTGGTTGAAAGAAAGGGTCAGTGCCTAGGGCATCCTAGAGGAGTGTTTTTGAGGATTCTCTAATGTTTTCTACTACACTCCATATGCCACATAACTTGACGTAAGATAATTCATACCTTGGCTCAATAGTCCTTCACCAAGGTAGACACAAGAAAACATGCAGATATATATACAAACAAGTAGATATGACTCATCTCAAGGAGGAATATCCTGATTCTGGTGGCCAAGACACAACAAAATGGAGCTTAATATTTTCGTTGTAGTATAAATGAAGAGGAGGAAATAAAGGAAGGAATTTGATACAGAGAGCTAGATAAAGCATAGAATCCTAAGCAACAATTTTCAGTAGAATTATGGAAGAGTGAGGAGGTAAAAACACAGAAACAGCAGAGCGCAATTTAAGGTTTCTATCTCTATACTTGATGGACACATTTTTTGACCAAATCTTGTTAGTAAATATGTGCTCACACAAGTACTTCATGCTATAAAATAACGCAAGTAAATTTGTCATTTACACATGTACTATTTGTTACTTTGCAACATGTATATAATCATAAATGGGAGTGAAACCTGCAGCTTCATTACACAATTTCAGAGGAGGAAAAACATATATGAAATGATATACAAAGGGGAAAACATACTACACATTACTCTACTTGGAATTAGCATAAATGTGTCATTAATATTTCAAGATAGAGCCCAAGTCACCACTCCATCACAGTTAACATCTATATAATCCTTAGGAACTCATGAACAAGCAAATTGAACCAAAAGTGCAACTGCTTTCTCTGCAAATAAAGCTCATAACTTACAAAAGTAAAATTTGGGCCTCTAGAATGTAGAATTTGGGAATCAGCAAAATGAGTTCTTCCCCCTATTTATAAGCAGAGGGGAATCTTGAAACAATAGATACAAAATATCTCAGTGATGCCCCAGTTGTCTAATCAACTAGATTTCTCGGCATGCAGAGGTACTACTAACCAAATGATTACAACAGATTTGATTCTTTCTTTAAAATTTAGAAATTACAAAATAACAAAAATTGGTAAAATTGAATGATTGTCATAGAAAAATATTTCCATTCCATCTCTTGTAATTTCCTCTAATCAAGCCACATCTCTGCCATGGGTTTCCTTCATAGTTACTGGACAATACGCCTGTCGCTTTCTCCCTTAAGTACTTGAATTCCCCACATTCTGGAGCTGGAAACGATCAACTGTGGTGACCTCGACGATGTTCTATAATCATAGCTACCGACCCATCCACTTGCCTACACTCTAGGCTATACCATTAGAACCTAATACATCTCATAACTTCTTATAAAAGATAGTTACGATAACACAAATTTCTAATCACCCTTACCTCCTTTTTTATTTTCCCCATTCTTGTCTATCCCATGGGATCAATTTTCATGACCTCAGGCTTAGTGCTTGGGTGCTAAAACCTTTTGGGCTCCTATTAGGGCTTATCTTCTCTTTGTGATTCGTGCTTTGCCTTTGGTTTTATGGATGGTCATGACCAAGTGCCACATATATCGAAAGCCCTCTTCGTTGTAACTCTTTCTAAAAGGGTTATGATACTTCCAACCTTTAGTATTCCTCCTTAGCACTTGGATGCTCTAGAAATCTTAGCTCCCTTGGTCCTTTGAGGTCTTTGTGACCAAGTGCTATTATATATCGAAGCACCTCTCTAGAAGTTTTGCAAAAGAAAATAAAAAGTGTTTTGATAGCCTCTTCCTTTGATATGCATACCTCTGAAGTGACATCATGTTGACGTCTTCATTTCCAGGTGGCACCTCCCGGGTGGTGACACGTGTCACCCAGGTTTGTCCTTTTGGGCCCTCCAAAATGTTGAAAATGGTTGCCACATGTCCTTGTCCCTCCATGTCATGATGACGTAATTTACCCTGTCACTTCTCGGGACCAACTACCTATTGCCATGTGTCCAATTTTGAAGAAAGAGAAAGGGTCCTCAGAGCCTTTGGTTTTGGGTTTGTTTCTTCTGTAATGTTGTAACCCTCTTTATTGTAACTTTTCCAAAATTGACTTACACAAGAGTTACAATATTTTCCTCCTCGATATGGCCAATAGCACTTAGGTGCTAAATCTTTCCTTGGCTCTGGGTTCTACGAATCTCTCACAACCATGTGCCAATATTTATCGGAAGCCCCTTTTTCGGAACTTTTTATGAAGGAGTCTTGATGCTTTCAATCCTTGATATTCCTTCTTAGCGATGGGGGGGTTCTACCCAACTCTATTCCCTTGGTCTTTTGAGGTCTTTATGACTAGGTGCCTGTTGATATTGAAGCCCCTCTCATCGGAAACTTTCGAAAAGATATTTAAGATGGTTTTGATGCCATCAACCTCTGATATGGCTTCCTTCTAGTCTCTCTGATATTGGGCTCTAATGTGATCTAATCTCAAATTGTAGCGCTCCTCTTTATATTTGGGTTTTCCTCTTGGATTTTAAATTTAAGCTTTGTTTTTTGCCTCCTCCTCGAGCTATCAACCTATGATATTTGTTCTCCCTTTGGCCTTTTCTACTTCCGCTCCCCTTTTTGGGACAACATTTGACATCACTTGGCACAATTCTAAAAAGTTATAGTAAGTGACAAGAAGACTCATTCCCAAAGTTTCATGCACTTTCGCACTAGTGTCATCACAAAGTACATCCTAAGTGTCACACTTGGAATAGTTGTTGCATTGTTTCACATTTAGGGGATCATGTTGTTCTTGTGTACTGAGTGATCAATGTTGTGTCGTCGATTGTTCTGAGTGTGTGATCATGTATGATCCTCATTTACTTTTAGCTTACTAATCCCACACTTAGTCAAATTGGGGAAAGTTCCTACCCAGTCAACTTGACTTCACTCAGCCTCCTAGAACTGTGTAACGCACAGTTCCTACCTCCAAGGACTGCACATTATGCAGTCTCGGTGCTCAACCTTAGCCCCTTGACCTCCACAACTGCGCAGTTCACCTTCAAGTCAGCCTCCTTTTGTGAATTTTGCAGTGGAAAGCCTCAAGTTGTCAC
This sequence comes from Pinus taeda, assembly GCA_000404065.3. Classification (NCBI taxonomy): domain Eukaryota; kingdom Viridiplantae; phylum Streptophyta; class Pinopsida; order Pinales; family Pinaceae; genus Pinus; species Pinus taeda. The sequence continues at coordinate 44,920 of APFE031372228.1, read as the reverse complement.
CTTGCCTCCTTGAGTTTTTCAATTGCACAATTCCTAGGCATCTCTCCCTCATGCATTGCACATTGGGCAACTTCAAGCCTCAAGATTGCCTCTCTGAGATCTTCAACTACACAGTCTTCCTATCTAGACCTCCAAAACTACGCATTGCGTAGTCTCAAGCCTCAGTTCATCACTCCTAGTCACTGGAACTGTTTACTATGTAATCCCTAAGTCAACCTCTCAATCCAGTACCTAATTCCAACTCAATCAATATTTTCATGAAGCAAGTTAGGCTAGGATATTTTCGGGCTGATTTCATCTTATCATGAGTGATTTTTAGTTGTAGGTACTATACCTTGTCATGACAGGATGATGATTGGGGGAGAAGGAGGAGGAGACCATTCTAGAAGACATCTATGAAGCTATGAAGACAAGATGATTATTAAACAAAAGATAAAGGGGCACCAAATTGCAATAGAAGTCAAAAGATCAAGATCACACTAAAGACTCCCTATCTTCAAGCCTTATGAAAGAGGAAGTGAAATAGCATGTACCATCTCTCAAGAAGACAAAATACAACATGAAGAGTGGTTTTACATTGCCACATCATCATCAATTTCATTTCATCAATGTTAAGTCATGTCTTGTCAAGGTGTCACTTCAAGGTATCAGTGAGTCATCATGTGCCACATCCTTTGTGGATGTAATTATGTAATTTTCCAATATTATGAGAAATATAATGTAAAGTGGAAATCCAAGAGTCATCTATAGAATGTGAAAAGACATATAGAAGTCAAAGAGTCACGTGGAGATTCAAAAATTTGGTTGGAAGCTCAAGAGTCACAAGCTAGGAGAAGAGTCATCTCATTTTTTATATATACACTCTCATAGCTCAAGCAAAGGACTTTTCACCTTGGCTCCTACTACTAGGCATTAGAGAGGAAGATAGTTCTTTTGGAGAGCAAGTGGTAGCTCTAACGCTCCACTATTGGAGCTACTGATGTTCATTTTAACTATGTATCTTGGAACTTTTGCTTAATAATCGAAGCTTGTTGAGTTGGCACACTTTCATGCGTATATTGTAAATATTGTAAGACTATTCTTTGAATGTGTGTAGTGTACGTTGTTGTTATTATGTACTAAATAAATTTAATTATTTTAGTGGCTTTGGTGCTTATCTTATTGAATGTGTTCCATATATGTTTTAATTATCCTTACTGCTAAGTGAACTATTTCATTGGTTTTTTAATGATTCCTTATATGTATATGCTCATGTGTCTTTATTAGATTAATATTATTACTCTTCCCTTAAAGGCTCAATGTTCTCCCCTTTCGATGAAAGATCCTAGATACATTCTACAATTGAACATTTCACAAGGCATACTCACTTATTCCCTCAAAACTACATGGTCATGTCTCTCATGCGCTAACCATCGTAGCCAAGGAAAATCTTTAAGAATCATGGTAGTCAGGCCTTAATTCTGGAATGTCTCCTATTCGAAACGGTGTGAAGTCTAATTGGGACTTTTCATCAAGGATACCCCCTTACATGTTGGTGTGTTCCAGTACCGTCAATATTCTGGTGTTAGAAGGAGGCCAACCACCTTTTATGGCTAATAACTCATCACATTTTAATCATTCATCTTCCATGCAAGGTAGCAACATTATGAGTTCCACCACGACTCCTATTCCTGAATTAGGAGGGTTTTTCCCAACTTGGTCTGGAGTTAGCATATGAAGTTACTTAAGACCAACTATGTGCAATTCAGCCTATTTCCTATCAATTTACAAAATCTATTGGTTTGCTTCATGTCACACATAGTCTTCCTCATCACCCGAAAAAGAAATAAACAACTTGTATTGGTGTATTGATTACGTCAGTGGGAGATTTGATTTTTTCCACTCTTGAGGAATTAGCAGAGTCTTCAAAATGAATAGTACAACAAGAGAAAATTCCACCTATTAACGAAGAATACAAGGAAGATCTTATTCTTTCTAATGAAGAACAACCAAGAGTTGATTTCGAGTTTAACAGAGGCTTGAATGATGAAAGAGAAGGCTTATCGGATTCATAAAAGGAAGATGAAGACATGGATGACCAACACTTGGATTAGATGGCCCAAGGGCCACTTTCTCTTCTAGATAGTATTCATATAATGTCAAAACATCCGAAGAAGTTGTTATCAAAGTTTGATCCTAACAAGAATACTAAGGCAGAGGACCATATTGGTGATTTCTACATGCATTTGTGAATGCTAGAGGTATGATATGACATTTTTTCTTTTAGACTCTTTCCTTTTGAGAAGTAGTATGGTATCATAGTCTTCCTAACCCAATTTGTGTGTGTAGGGTTCATAATTTGTTATGAACGTAATCTATAGTGACAGAATGGAGGTGATCCCAGAATGAACTATAGATCGTAGTTGCTTACCTGAGCATAACATAAGGGATATCCTTCCCAAGGGATTAATTCAATCCATGGTTGTAGGAAGTTTAAGAAATTGTTCTTGGAAAATTTTGTTGATGACAAAACTCCTATCATGTTGTTGAAAGAACTTGGAAATATTAAGATGGGGGGAAAGGAGAAAGTTAAATATTTAAATCAGAGGTTTAACTTTATACTAAATAATTTCCCCACAAATACGCAGACTAATGATTATATCACTATAGATTATTACATGTTTGCCTTTCTGTTGTAGCCAACAACAACCCCCCTTCTCATTTAGTGTTATTCACTCTATACTAAATGAATGAGGACCCTTAGTTAAAAAATCCAAGAAAAAACAAAGTAGTGCTTAAATTTCCTTTCCGCAAATAAAGTTACTATCATAAGCTTAGGAAGCCCCTTGGAGAATCTTAAAATCTAAGTTTATGATAAGGTAAATATCTTTAGGAAAATCACATCGCAAAAAGATAGCGGGATGCCACCTTACAAGCACAATTCCAATATTTGCGAGATCACGATATGCGATAATGAACAAATATCGCATCACATTCAGTATAACTTACAAGAAATACTTCCAAATTCGCCGATATGCGATGACGCTGATCGCAAGATCGCATCTCGCAGGAAACAGGTTAACGAAGTTTATCATACATAACATTCTTGCGATCTGCGATATTGCGATCTCGCGATATTGCAATCTCGCAATGTTGCGATTTCGCGATGTTGCGATCTCGCGATGTTGCGATGTGCGATGTTGCGAAGCAAATCACAAAATCGCTCCATCGCAGATATTTTGGGTGCGCCATTCAAGAAAAGTATTTTCCATAAGCTGACACATGGTTATGCGCTTTAAATGCTAATAAAGGAGTTAGTTGTCAGTTATTAATGGAATATGGGTGTGTGCTTTTCAAAGGATCATTTCACATAAGGTGGTATATTTGGTATGTTTGCGACATTTAAAACTTTCCCATCACCCTTCCTTGTCATTCATTTTTACTTCAATTGTGAATTGCAAGAACAGAGAACAGAGGCCAACACAAAGCAATACGCAGGATAAAATGGGAAAGAAAAGCAAAGCTCCAAGCTCCGAGGAAAAATAAATGGCGCCCTTGTATACAGATACGGCCTGTAACAGAGACGCGGGAATTTCTATGTGGGAAGGCATGTATAACCTGCTTGAAGAAGAAAATCCCAGAGTAATGGAAGTTACTGTTACCGCAGGCTCAAATAGTTCTTCTGAAGCATCCCTTACAGAACTAGCTTGCTCATTCTTACACCGGATAGCAGCACGGCCCAAAATTCTCCCATACATGGACATGGTCAAATGGATAGTGGATAGCGCCGATATCAGAAATAGACAGTTCAAAACTCAGGGACAAGGACTCATCGGTTCATTCACTGCAAAAGATTTAAAGCTCATGTATCATCTACTGGAGCCACACGCAACTTATAACAAGCAGTTTATGGAGAAATTTGTAAAAGAAAATCAGGACCTGGAAGAAACCACCAAAGACTGGTCTAGGAGGGACGAACCACTGAAGAAAGATAAACGGTATGTACAGTACTGGTTCCCTTACCTCCCCATATTGCTTTGCTGCTGCCATGCTCTGTAGAATATTTGGAATGCCAAATATCAACAAATTTTCATCCGAATGGCTACCATTATTGGATTCTACCACGAATGCCACTATTGTAGATTGGGCCAAAATTTTGTCTGATAACCTAGTCACGGCCATTGTAAGTTACTGGTCCAAAAGAACTGCGGCTCAGAGAATTTATCCTCCTTTTTACCTATCTGCATATGTAATGGATGCAATATGTTATGTGTCTAAATTTCCTGTGATGGGTTGGAAGTGGACAACTCAAGACCCCTTACCCATCCATGTCTATCATAAAGAGTTATGGGACTCTCAATTCATTCCATGCTTCTACCAGATTTGTCATGGAATTATGCTACCCTTGTACAGAATGTTGTATGATAAAGACCCTCTGAGATGCTCGCCTGAAGCACAAGTAGACATCCTCCCTGTCGCAAGATGGTTCGAGGAGGAATTGTTTACTTATGTCAGGGTATTTGGAAGTACTGCTCCCCCTCATGTCCTACCCTTGTATATCCCTGATAAACTCTTGGCTCGAGAGATTGCCTATCAAACCTGTGGAGAAGCTGGTTTGAATAAAGATTTGAAATACAAAAAGAAGGCTATATGGCCACAATTTCCTGTGCCATGTGGGGCCTTTTCGCTATTCGATGTAGGCCACGCATTCACAGAAGTAAAGAATATGACATGTTTACAGTTATTCAAATTTTCAGCAAGACCATTTGATCCTAATGAGGTTGCCCAGAATTTCACCACTGCAGTCAAGATAAAGGTGTTCATTGGGGAAACGGATGTATTCGATGATATATTCCAACAAAAAAGCACGCTTGAAGAAATTATGCACGCATCCCAACTGCAATTCTCTCTAGAAGAATTCCAAAGGTTCAAAATATAAAGGGAAAGAAGGTTAGCCAGTATTCCTTTAGAGAAACTACACCTAAAACCCTCAAGAGAACCAACTCCAAGTGTTAGTCTTAGTGGGAGTTCAAGCACTAACGGGGCTAAATCCAAGTCTGAAAAAGAAATGTTTGAACATTCTAAAAGATCCGGAAAGGAACAGGGTAAGAGCGAAGGGTCAGTAAAGGATACTTCCCAGTCAATGGAACTTCCACATCAACAGGTTATTGCCTCCCCACAAAGAGATCCTCCCCCTCTCATCATTCAATCACCTCCAATCATAACCCAACTAGACAACGAATGGGAAACCTTCAATGACTTGATCAATCTTGAAGGGCAAACCATAAAAGCACCTGTGAGTAATGCACAAGTAACAAAAGAAGTAGTCACAAGCACAGTCAGCAATCTCCCAGATATGGAGCATATTCCTATTGCCCCATCTTCTGAGCTTATGCTCACAATAGAAGAAATTCCTCCTCTTGATATATTTTATAGCCCATAACACAAAGCAGTAGTAAGAAGACAGAGGAAGAAAAGGAAATTGGAAAACACGCTCTCTCAAGACGCAGAACGATTAGACGTCCTGTGGCAAGATCCAACTAACAATCCCACTAAGAATCTCACCAAACTATCTCAAATCGCAGGAGCATATGCCTCTACAACTATTGATAAAGCATCTGAGGTACAGCAGTTGCTAAAATAAAAGGAAGATCTAATACAAGTCTTGCAGCAAAAATTGCAGCAAGCTGATGCTAACAATGAAGCACAAAAATAGCTTGAAAGGTTACAGCAAAACTTCCAACAAATGCAGATAGGATATCAGAAAAGTTTGGATGAGAAAGGAAAGTTGTTACAAGATCTACAAGATATGCACAAGGACGATCCTAAACTTACAGATTTTATCACAAAATCCATTTCCTTGAATGAACAATTACTACAGCAGCAGGAAGTGTTGGGCCAAAAAATATCGCAATGGAACTATTATTGTGAAATAAGTGATAAAACCACTCATCAAGTTGTAGAATTACGAAGTGACTATGATTCAATTGATAAACGGGTGATTGCATATTTGGCTTGGCAAGAAACAGACGAGGGAAAAAGAGTAGGTGCACCAAGGATAAATGAAGACCACAAAGACATGCTTTTTAACAAATGGGACGACCAAATCAGGGAGGCAAAACAAGCAGCAGAAGGAGCAGCCACGGCAGCAAGTAGTATTATTGATTGTGTAAATGAAAACTTGCACAGGGAAAATCTGATCACAGAGACCACTCCAGGATATTTGCCTAACGCGTAGCAAATACAAACAGATTGGAAGCAGAAAGCTCAAGAAAAGGCAAAAGCAATCTAAGGGTTAACCAAGTTGAACTGGGATTATTAATGGGCATACTTGGTCAAGCCACATAGCCAGTGGATGACTCTTAAGTGTATCATCAATTCAGCCGAGAAAATGGCACCAGTTCTTGTTGATTCTGTTTTCTCAGCTCAGCTAAAATCGGAGGTCATCCAACTAACTCTTCTCCAATAAATGTTGCATACGTGCGATTTCAAAGACCAGATACAGTATTAGTTTTAATTTTTCATTCAACTTTAGTTTCAATTTTGTTTTATTTTCCTAGAAAAAGGACGGTCATTTAAACCGCATCCTGAATTTTTGTAATAAGTTATTTTTTGTTTTAGTTAGTAGTATTTAAACCCTTCTCATGCATTTAGAGAAGGGTCCATAAATTTGTCAAAAACTTGTCCTCGGAACATGCACTTTTGCACCCTCCGAGGAGGTTTTGATGAATGAATGGAACAGGATTTGTTAATGTTTGAATTTAATATCTGCTACTAATGTTGCACTTTTGTACTCTTAGTGGATGTTAGATCAAGGAGAGATAAATCATTGTCGCTTGAAGCTCATGAATAGGACTAGTTATAAATGATACTTTTATCTCTTAACCATTTCTGTTATGTGTTAAAGTGATATTCAGTTTTAGATGTTTATATATTAATGTGTGAATGCCTGAGTTATCATTTGGCACTTTTGTATGGTGATAGCTATTTAGTTATGCTTAATGTATGAATAGTTCATTATGCGATATGTTTTTCACAACTGTTTCGTCTAACTTTTTATACGAAGTGGTTCATCTTTATTGAATTCTTTTCTCATAATAGTTGAATGATCTTTATTACCAGTTGTTATTTGAAATCTTTTTAGATTGCATAATAGAATAATCACACCCCGGGTTAGTATAGACTTAGATGTTTTCTGCTTATTAGAATACAATAGCATAGCACTAGATTAAAGTTAGAATTAGAACATCTTAATTAGGAATTGTTAGATCAGAAACATCAAATTCTACACACGCACACTCATAAATTGGGAAACTAGTCCCATATCCCCAGTCGGACCCGCTATACCAAACGGATAAGGAGCTGCCAACCAAGGTCTGATCCGGGCAAGTATCCCCCTTGTTGTAGACCCGATTTTCAAGGCTTCAACATATTTGGCGCTAGAAGGAGGGCTTGAAACATGTTGTCTATTGCAGTTTTATTTTTAAATTGTATTTAAATTATGATGGCTCCTCTTAAACTTCCAATTTGGAGTTGTATCCATGTACATGCATCTTCCAACACTCCACCCGAAGTGGTAAGACTCTTGTCTCAGGTAAAATTCAATGGTAAGAGAAATTATTCTGCTTTTAATCATGCCCTTCAATTTATTCAAAATGTTTCAAATTCTAATTTTCAAGGAATTGATGAAGGCATTTTATGCAGAATTTTTACTCTCACATTTGTAGCAAAAGCTAGAAACTGGTGTAGAACCGTTCCGGTTGCCTCGATCCACAGCTGGGATCAATTTGTAATGATTTTCATTTGTAAATTTGACCGCTATGATTATGATCAAGTATATGATGAGATTGAGTATCTACGAAAAGAAAATGAATTTGTTAGAGATTTTAATATTCGATTTCATTTGAATTGTTTAAAATTTGATGCTGAAAATGAACCCATAAATGAACAATCACTAGATTGTGTTGATCATAATTATCCTCTGCCTCCTATTCCCGATCCATATGAAATTAGTCCAAGATTTGTTCAACTTCCCTCTAAGATAAATGAGAAATCCAATTCGGATGTGGAAATTAGTAATGAAGAGGTTTCACAAAGCTTAGAAGATATTTCTGATCAAATACAAGAAGACAAAAGCAGCAATTTTGGAAGAAGGGTCGACTTGGAATCTGAAAGCAACTTTGAGACAAATTCAGAAAATATGGTCGCAAATCAACAAATGCAAACAAGAATCAAGGTAAGAAACAGAATACAACCAGTTGTACAAATTTCTGAATCTTTCCATGATCAACAAATGCCAAGAGCGAAGCAGCAAAGCAATCTTCTTCCAAAAAACATGAGTACACAAAGGTATGATCTGAAACCCGAAATTTATGATGAATATAATGCACAAGAATTCTCAAATAGAGACATTTTTAAATGCATTATTTCAGATTCACACTTTTCTCTGTATCCTGATATTTTTAATGATGATAATTTTCCCCCTCCCAGTATTAACAATATGTCATGAAATACAGAGGTTGACTTAAATGAATCACCATTAAGTTTTTTTCAAGATAGAGAACCAATTATGGAGCATTCTTTTGCCATCAATAAACATGAAATGCTTGTTCCTCCTTGTTTGGATATACTGGATGAAATTGAAGAGAAATCTAGAATTTCTTGTGAAGTCATTTATGATAATAACTTTGACATTGAAGATGTTGATTTATCTCGAGAAAATCATCAGAAACTTCAAGCAACATCTGAGAATGAGAGGTACTTTAATTTAGAAATCATTTCAACCAATCCTCATTCTAAAGCAGCAAATCATCTTCATGATTTCCCTATCCAAGAAAGTATTCTAGTGTATGATTCATATCATACTCAAGATTTCACGCATGTTCATAATCATAATTTCCTTTCTAATTCACAAGACGGAATTCGAAATTACTCAAATTCCATAATTCTGGCCAGTCCTTGTGAAAGAGAAATTATTTCAAAACGATCCCAATTGTGTTATAACACTAATCGTACAAATAGTGATTTCATTCTATTCTTTTTTCACCCATTTTGTATAAAACCAGATTTATTTTCAGATTTTAATTTTCATACTTTTGATATATTACGCTGGCATACTGAGCACCTTACTATCATACATTCAAGTGATGTATTGCCCTGTTGGAAAATTGAAGTTTTTCAAAAGAATGTAGAGCTATTTCAATTTCAATTTCAATCAATGTCAATGTTTTATCAAAAGCTTCTATCCTATCCAAGACAATATCAATAAAAGGATGTATTTTTAGAAATCTGTCGGCAATTCAATTTAATTAATAATTGTCCATTTCATTTGAAATATTTCCATCCATTCTTCATTGATCCATTTAAAGAAATATATTTGGAAACTTTTCTTTCATGGAAAATTGTCAAAAGCTTAACCTTCACACATAACATTAATAATATGTTACAGGCTGTTAAATCCAAAAATTCATATCTTCAATCTGGCATGTCATCTCTTCCCTTGAATATTTATCAATCCTTAATAGAAATCCATCTAGAGTTCTATGATCCAATAGGTATTCAATTGGAAAGAAAATTTCATAAGAAAGAGATTTTAAACAAAATTCTAATAATAGTTGTACATTCTAATTTCACATTTAATGTTCTCAGTTCAGCAAGAATTTTATTCCTAGTACTAATATTTGAATTGTATATATGTGCAGGAATAAAAATGAGAGAATGGTTACACTGGAAATATGACTATACCTAGTCAATTTCATGTAGATAGTTAGAATAGGAGTAGAATTAATTTAGTTAGTTTGTTATGTTGATAGTTTATTTTTAATAGTCTGCAGGTAAAAAATAAAGGAAGTAATTAGCCCTTTTCATATCATATAAATATCCAAGGGAATAATTACCTCACATTAGAAAATTTCTTAATCTTCCTTAAATATATCCTCCATAATAAAACCTGTTGTGAGTAGTTACATTAGTGATTTACGAATAAGATACCAATTCTCTTTCAGAATTTGATTTTTCGCTTGTATAAATAGCAAATATTTTGGAAAATTGATCTTTATTATTGAAATATATGGTTAAAGACTCTAGCCTAGATATGATACTAGTTTCAACTTCATAAAGTTTGATGAAAGCAACCTTTAATTGAGGAATTGTTTTATATCAGTGCAATGAAAGGTATCAATAACAAAATAAAGATTCTCTGTAGAACAACTATTTCAAAAAACTCTACTATTGTCATCCAGAGCTATCTTAAGGAAACAATGACTTCCTCCCTGCTAAGGAAATCACAACTTTCAGAGGAACAATCCAAAGATACACTTCATCTTGAAGAATGGTAGGTCTCACCATGAGCCGGCTTATCATAATCACAGATATTATAACTTGTTGACTTTGCCAAATACTGCATACCACAACAGGCAATGACTCAAGATTTTTACAATCGAAAGGTAAGGGGTCTCATCACGAGCTAGCTTGTTCAACAAAGTTATAAATCAAGTGAATGACTGTGTCACAAATTGGCTATCAAACCAAGACATTGTTCTTTAAGTGTAAAAGAAAATCAAAGCAATAAGTGTGGATGTGGATTCTTATTTGAGAGTTGTAGGTTGCTTTAATTAGGATACATGATCATTGCTGGGTAACAGGTAACGTTGTCGAGGCTATAAACGCCTGCTGGAAGCAGAGGCTCTACCTACAACAAGTGAGCATATTTAAAACTGGTTTACAAAGAAGACTTTGTTTTATCTTTACAGACCAAGTAATGACTGATGTAAATACAAGGACTAGCTTGAGGGAGCAAATAATCAAAGTTGAAACAAAATGTTATTGACAGGTTAGACCATAATGTACTTTATCTTTCCATAATAAAGTTTAACTTTCTGAAAAATTTTCTATTTTGGAAGTTTAGAAAATTCAATGGAAAAATAGAGATAACTAGTTCTTCCAAGTGAATCGCCAATTGTTGTGGCCACCAACAACCCCCCTCCGTATATAGTGTTATTGCTAACACTAAATAAGTGGGGACCCTTAGTCAAAAATTAAAAAAAATTCAATTAGTGCTTATATTTCCTTTTGGATAAAGCTTACCATCATGAACTTAGGAAAATACCTTTGAAAAATCTAAAAAGCTTAAGTTTCATGATGAAGAAAGTAAAGTCACTTCTTAAGAAATATTGCATCGCGCAAAGAATGATAGAATACCTTCTCATGAGCTAAAATTTTTTAAATCCGAGATTGCGACGCGAAACTCCGTTGCATCGCATACATTAATAAGCACTCACGTTGAAAAACCTTAAAATCGCCGATTTGCGATATCGCATATCACATATCGCAAAATCGCATAAAATACACATAGCGATCTTGAAATCTGCGATATTGCGATCTTGCGATATTGCGACCTTGCGATCAAAGCTCTAATGATATTGCGATAATGCGATGCAGCGATATAGTGATAATGCGATGCTGCGATCTACAATACTGCGATGCAAATTGCAGAATCATTCCATCGTAGATTTTCCTGGCTCAATATTCAAGAAAAAGCTTTTTCCATAAACCAAGAACTGGTCACGTGCTTTAATGTTAATTAATGAGTTATATGCCAGTTGTTAATAAAATATGGTTTTATGTTTATCGAAGAGCCAGTTCACGTAAAGTGGTGTGTGTTAGCATATCTTTGGCATTTAAAGCTTTCATGTCATTATTTTTATCATTACTTTCACCTCATTTGTAAACTGCAGGAACGAAGAACAAAAGGTTATACAAAGCAGTATGCAGGAAACTATGAGGAAGAAAGGCAGGACTCCAAATTTCATCTGGGAAGGCACACCTGATCTACTTAAGGAAGAGAATCTTAAGGTAATGGGATTTGCGGCTACTACAGGCCCATCAAGGTCATTTGAAACATCAGTTACAGAGTTAGCTCATTCATTCTTGCACTGGATAACAGCAAGGCCCCAAATTCTCACATACACAGAGAGTGTTGATAACAGAGATGAACAGTTTAAGACCTAGGTCAAGAGCTTATGGAATCATTATCTTCACAAATTTTGAGCTTTATATTTCCCAAAAGGCACAAAAGGCAAAAAACGCATCAAGGAAGCCCGAATCAAGAAACAGAGGTAGTTTCCGATGCGCGATTAGCATCTAGTGCTAATCGTGCATCGCTGAGAAAATTGCTCAAAAAGGAAAGCTTCCAATTGCTCAGTTACCTGCAAACCCCAAACAATTGCAAGAGGCGACGCTAGAAATAGAAAGCTAAAGAAAAGGCAGAAGCAATTTCAGGGTTAATCAAGTTAAATTGGGAATAATACTGGGCATACATGGTAAAGTCACATAGCCAGCGGATGATTCCCAAATACATCATCAATTCTGCCAAAAAGATGGCGCCAGATATTGCTAATTCCGTTCTCTTAGCAAAATTATAAGCTGAAGTCGGTCAACCAACTCTTCTCAGGCAAATGCTGAATGCTTGCGATATTAAGGAGTAAATACATAAATAGTTAGATGTTATATTTAATTTTAGAAATAGTTTTACTTTATTTTTGCTTAGAAAAAGGACGGTCATTTAAACCGCATCCTGAATTTTTATAATAAGTTATTTTTAGTTTTAGTTAGTAGTATTGAAACCCTTCTCATGCATTTAGAGAAGGGTCCAGAAATTTGTCAAAAACTTGTCCTCAGAACATGCACTTTCGCACCCTCCAAGGAGGATTTGATGAATGAATGGAACATGATTTGTTAATGTTTTCATTTAATATCTGCTACTGATGTTGCACCTTTGTACTCTTAGTGGACGTTAGATCAAGGAGAGATAAATCATTGTCACTTGAAGCTCATGTGTAGGACTAGTTATAAATGGTACTTTTATCTCTTAACCATTTCTACTTATGTGTTAAAGTGATATTCTGTTTTAGTTGTTAATATATTAATGTGTGAATGCCTGAGTTATCGTTTGGCACTTTTGTACAGTGATAGCTATTTATTTATGATTAATGTATGAATAGCTCATTATGCGATATGTTTTTCACAACTGTTTCGTCTAACTTTTTATACGAAGTGGTTCATCTTTATTGAATTCTTTTCTCATAATAGATGAATGATATTTATTACCAGTTGTTATTTGAAATCTTTTTAGATCGCATAATAGAAGAATTACACCACGAGTTAGAATAGATTTAGATGTTTTCTGCTTATTAGAATACAATAGTATAGCATTAGATTGAAGTGAGAATTATAACATCTTAATTAGGAATCATTAGATCAGAAACATCAAATTATACACACACACACACTCATAAATTAGGAAACTAGTCCCATATCCCTAGTTGGGCCCGCTATACCAAATGGATAAGTAGTTGCCAACCAAGATCCGGACCGGGCGGGTATCCCCCTTGTTGTAGACCCGATTTTTGGGGCTTCAACATATTTGGCGCTAGAAGGAGGGCCTAAAACATGTTGTTTGTTGGAGTTTTATTTTTAAATTGTATTTAAATTACGATGGCTCCTCTTAAACTTCCAATTTGGAGTTGTATCCATGTACATGCATCTTCCAACACTCCACCCGAAGTGGTAAGACTCTTGTCTCAGGTAAAATTCAATGGTAAGAGAAATTCTTCTGTTTTTAATCATGCCGTTCAATTTATTCAAAATGTTTCAAATTCGAATTTTCAAGGAATTGATGAAGGCATTTTATGCAGAATTTTTACTCTCACATTTGTAGCAGAAGCTAGAAACGGTTGTAGAACCGTTCCGGTTGCCTCGATCCATAGCTGGGATCAATTTGTCATGATTTTCATTTGTAAATTTGACCGCTATGATTATGATAAGGTATATGATGAGATTGAGTATCTACAAAAAGAAAATGAGTCTGTTAGAGATTTTAATATTTGATTTCATTTGAATTGTTTAAAATTTGATGCTGAAAATGAACCCATAAATGAAGAATCACTAGATTGTGTTGATCATAATTATCCTCTGCCTCCTATTCCCAATCCATATGAAATTAATCCAAGTTTTTCAACTTCCCTCTAAGATAAACGAGAAATCCAATTCGGATGTGGAAATAAGTAGTAATGAAGAGGTTTCACAAAGCTTAGAAGATATTTCTGATCAAATACAAGAAGATGAAAGCAACAATTTTGGAAGAAGGGTCGACTTGGAATCTGAAAGCAACTTTGAGACAAGTTTAGAAAATATGATCACAAATCAACAAATGCAAAAAAGAGTCAAGGTAAGAAATAGAATACAACCAAATGTACAAATTTCTGAATCTTTCCATGATCAACAAATGTCAAGAGCGAAGCAACAAAGAAACCTTCTTCCAAAAAACATGAGTACACAAAGGTATGATTTGAAACCCAAAATTTATGATGAATATAATGCACAATAATTCTCAAACAGAGACATTTTTAAATGCATTATTTCATATTCACACTTTTCTTTGTATCCTGATATTTTTAATGATGATAATTTTCCCCCTCCCGGTATTAACGATATGTCGCGAAATACAAAGGTTGACTTAAATGAATCACCATTAAGTTTTTTCCAAGATAGAGAGGTAATTATGGAGCATTCTTTTGCCATCAATAAACATGAAATGCTTGTTCCTCCTTGTTTGGATATACTGGATGAAATTGAAGAGAAATCTAGAATCCCTTGTGAAGTCATTTATGATAATTACTTTGACATTGAAGATGTTGATTTATCTCAAGAAAATCATCAGAAAATTCAAGTAACATCTAAGAATGAGAGGTACTTTAATTTAGAAATCATTTCAACCAATCCTCATTCTAAAGCAGCAAATCATCTTCATGATTTCCCTATCCAAGAAAGTATTCCAGTTTATCATTCATATCATACTCAAGATTTCACGCCTATTCATAATTATAATTTCCTTTCTAATTCACAAGATGGAATTTGAAATTACTCAAATTCCATAATTCTGGCCAGTCCTTGTGAAAGAGAAATTATTTCAAAATGATCCCAATTCTGTTATAACACTAGTTGTACAGATAGTGATTTCATTCTATTCTTTTTTCACCCATTTTGTATAAAACCAGATTTATTTTCAGATTTTAATTTTCAGACTTTTGATATATTACGCTGGCATACTGAGCAGCTTAATATCAACATTCAAGTGATGTATTGCCCTGTTGGAAAATTGAAGTTTTTCAAAAGAATGTAGAGCTATTTCAATTTCAATTTCAATCAATGTCAATGTTTTATCAAAAGCTTCTATCCTATCCAAGACAATATCAACAAAAGGATGTATTCTTAGAAATCTACTAGCAATTCAATTTAATTAATAATTGTCCATTTCATTTGAAATATTTCCATCCATTCCTCATTGATCCATTTAAAGAAATATATTTGGAAACTTTTCTTTCATGGAAAATTGTCAAAAGCTTAACCTTCACACATAACATTAATAATATGTTACAGGCTGTTAAATCCAAAAATTCATAGCTTCAATCTGGCCTGTCATCTCTTCCCTTGAATATTTATCAATCCTTAATAGAAATCCATCCAGAGTTCTATGATGCAATAGGTATTCAATTGGAAAGAAAATTTCATAAGAAGGAGATTTTAAACAAAATTCTAATAATAGTTGTACATTCTGATTTCACATTTAATGTTCTCAGTTTAGCAAGAATTTTATTCCTAGTACTAATATTTGAACTGTATATATGTGCATGAATAAAAATGAGAGAATGGTTACATTGGAAATATGACTATACCTAGTCAATTTCATGTAGATAGTTAGAATAGGAGTAGAATTAATTTAGTTAGTTTGTTATGTTGATAGTTTATTTTTAATAGTCTGCAGGTAAAAAATAAAGGAAGTAATTAGCCCTTTTCATATCATATAAATATCCAAGGGAATAATTACCTCACATTAGAAAATTTCTAAATCTTCCTTAAATATATCCTCCATAATAAAACCTGTTGTGAGTAGTTACACTAGTGATTTACGAATAAGATACCAATTCGCTTTTAGAATTTGATTTTTTGCTTGTATAAATAGCAAATCTTTTGGAAAATTGATCTTTATTATTGAAAGATACGGTTAAAGACTCTAGCCTAGATATGATACTAGTTTCAACTTCACAAAGTTTGATGAAAGCAACCTTTAATTAAGGAATTGTTTTATATCAATGCAATGAAAGGTATCAATAACAAAATAAAGCTTCTCTGCAGAACAACTATTTCCAAAAACTCTACTATTGTCATCCAGAGCTACCTTAAGGAAACAATGACTTCCTCCCTGCTAAGGAAATCACAACCTTCAGAGGAACAATCCAAAGATACACTTCATCTTGAAGAATGAGAGGTCTCACCACGAGTTGGCTTATTATAATCAAAGATATTATAACTTGCTGACTTTTCCAAATACTGCATACCACAACAGGGCAATGACTTAATATTGTTACAATCAAAAGGCAAGGGGTCTCATAACGAGCCAACTTGTTCAGCAAAGTTATAAATCAAGTGAATGATTGTGTCACAAATTAGTTATCAAACCAAGACGTTGTTCTTTAAGAGTAAAAGAAAATCAAAGCAATAAGTGTGGATGTGAATTCTTATTTGAGACTTGTAGGTTGCTTTAAGTAAGATACAGGATCATTGCTGGGTAACAGGTAACCCTATCGAGGCTATAAATGCCTGTTGGTAGCAGAGGCTATACCTACAACAAATGAGCATATTTGAAACTGGTTTACAGAGAAGACTTTGTTTTATCTTTACAGACCAAGTAATGACTGATGTAAATACAAGGACTAGCTTGAGGGAGAAAATAATCAAAGTTGAAAATAGTTGAAACAAAATGTCATTGACAAGTTAGAGCATAATGTACTTTATCTTTCCATAATAAAGTTTAACTTTCTGAAAAATTTTCTGTTTTGGAAGTTTAGAAAATTCAATAGAAAAATAGAGATAACTGGTTCTTCCAAGTGAATCGCCAATTGTTGTGGCCACCAATGACCCCCCTCCTTATATAGTGTTATTGCTAATACTAAATAAGTGGGGACCCTTAGTAAAAAATTAAAAAAAAAATCAATTAGTGCTTATATTTCCTTTTGGATAAAGCTTACCATCATGAACTTAGGAAAATACCATTGAAAAATCTAAAAAGCTTAAGTTTCATGATGAAGAAAGTAAATTCACTCAAGAAATATCACATCGTGCAAAGAATGATAGGATACCTTCTCATGAGCTAAAATTTAAAAAATGCGAGATTGCGATGCAAGACCATCGCATCGCATACATTAATAAGCACTCACGTTGAAAAACCTTAAAATCGCCGATTTGCGATATCGCATATCGCAAAATCACATAAAATACACATAGCGATCTTGAAATCTGCGATATTGCGATCTTGCGATCTAGCGATATTGCGACCTTGCAATCAAAGCTCTAACGATATTGCGATAATGCGAAGCAGCGATATAACGATAATGCGATGCTGTGATCTGCGATACTTCGATGCAAATAGCAGAATCATTCCATCGCAGATTTTCCTGGCTCAATATTCACGAAAAAGCTTTTTCCATAAACCAAGAACTGGTTATGTGCTTTAATGTTAATTAATGAGTTATATGCCAGTTGTTAATAAAATATGGTTTTGTGTTTATCGAAGAGCCTGTTCACGTAAAGTGGCGTGCGTTAGCATATCTTTGGCATTTAAAGCTTTCCTGTCATTATTTTTATCATTACTTTCACCTCATTTGTAAACTGTAGGAAAGAAGAACAAAAGGTTATACAAAGCAGTATGCAGGAAACTATGAGGAAGAAAGGCAGGACTCCAAATTTCATCTGGGAAGGCACACCTGATCTACTTAAGAAAGAGAATCCTAAGGTAATGGGATTTGTGGCTACTACAGGCCCATCAAGGTCATCTGAAACATCAGTTACAGAGTTAGCTCGTTCATTCTTGCACCGGATAGCAGCAAGGCCCCAAATTCTCACATACATGGACAGTGTTGATAACAGAGATGAACAGTTTAAGACTTAGGTCAAGAGCTTACGGAATCATTATCTTCACAAAGTTTGAGATTTATATTTCCCAAAAAGCGCAAAAGGTGAAAAACGCGTCAAGGAAGCCCGAATCAAGAAACAGAGGCAGTTTTCAATGCGTGATTAGCGTCTAGTGCTAATCGCGCATCGATGAGAAAATTGCTCGAAAAGGTAAGCTTCCAATTGCTCAGTTACCTGCAAACCCCAGACAATTGCAAGAGGCGACACTAGAAACATAAAGCTAAAGAAAAGGTAGAAGCAATGTCAGGGTTAATCAAGTTAAATTGGGAATAATACTGGGCATACATGGTAAAGTCAGATGCTAGCAGATGATTCCTAAATACGTCATCAATTTTGTTGAAAAGATGGCACCAGATCTTGCTAATTCTGTTCTCTCAGCACAATTATATGCTGAAGTCGGTCAACCAACTCTTCTCAGGCAAATTTTGAAAGCTTGCGATATTAAGGAGCAAATACAGAAATAGTTAGATGTTAGATTTAATTTTAGAAATAGTTTTATTTTATTTTTGCTTAGAAAAAGGATGGTCATTTAAACCGCATCCTGAATTTATGTAATAAGTTATTTTTAGTTTTAGTTAGTAGTATTTAAACCCTTCTCATGCATTTAGAGAAGGGTCCAGAAATTTGTCAAAAACTTGTCCTCAGAACATGCACTTTTGCACCCTCCGAGGAGGTTATGACGAATGAATGGAACAGGATTAGTTAATGTTTGCATTTAATATCCGCTACTGATGTTGCACTTTTGTACTCTTAGTGGGAGTTAGATCAAGGAGAGATAAATCATTGTCGCTTGAAGCTCATGAGTAGGACTAGTTATAAATGGTACTTTTATCTCTTAACCATTTCTTCTTATGTGTTAAAGTGATATTCAGTTTTAGTTGTTTATATATTAATGTGTGAATGCCTGAGTTATCATTTGGCACTTTTGTACGGTGATAGCTATTTATTTATGCTTAATGTATGAATAGTTCATTATGTGATATGTTTTTCACAACCGTTTTGTCTAACATTTTATACGAAGTGGTTCATCTTTATTGAATTCTTTTCTCATAATAGTTGAATGATCTTTATTACTAGTTGTTATTTGAAATCTTTTTAGATCGCATAATAGAAGAATTACACCCCGGGTTAGTATAGATTTAGATGTTTTTTGCTTATTACAATACAATAGTATAGCATTAGATTAAAGTGAGAATTAGAACATCTTAATTAGGAATCGTTAGATCAAAAACATCAAATTCTACACACACACACTCATAAATTGGGAAACTGGTCCCATATCCCCAGTCGGACCCGCTATACCAAACGGATAAGGAGCTTCCAACCAAGGTCTGGACCGGGCGGGTATCCCCATTGTTGTAGACCCTATTTTCGGGGCTTCAACAGGACAGTGGTGCATCTTTTCACATGACAGGAGATTGAGATTTGTTTTCTAATCTGGATGAGAAAGATCTTGGAGTGCACATCGAGATGGGCGATGATGGTAGATACAGTGTGACTGGTATCGGTACTGTTTCCTTTGAGAGGGAGTCTTCTAAACCCTTTGTATTGAAGGAAGTGATGCATGTTCCAGGATTGAAGAAGAATATTATCTCTGTGGCGATGCTAGAAGACAAGGGATATGATGTTGTTTTCAGCGAGGGAAAGGCTTTCCTGCACAGTAAGCTAACTGGAGAAACCCGGAAGATAGGGGTTTGAGTCAAGAACCTTTATTAATTGCATGTAGATGGCTGCGCAGCAATGGCATGCAAGGCAGAAGGAGTGGTGAGCCGGGATGATGGCGAGCTGTGGCACTGGAGATTGGGCCACCTTCACCATGGAGCTTTGAAGATACTGCAATAGATTTCTACTGGGCTTCCTAAAGGCACTCTTG
>APFE031372228.1:4799-23883 GCA_000404065.3 Pinus taeda | reverse complement strand
ACCCGAGGAGGCTTATTCTGGTAAGAGGCTTGATATTTCCCATTTGAGGATTTTTGGTTCTCCTGTTTACATGCATGTGATGAAGGATTCTAGGAAGAAGCTGGAGTTGACCGCAGAGGTTGGGATATTTGTGGGGTACACTAATATGCCCCACAACTATCGTGTGTATTTTCCAGACAGTTGCAAGACTGTTGTGCGTCAGGATATCAAATTTTAGGAGGAGAAAGCCATGACGTATTTGCTTGAGAGGGAGTCACACTTGCATGCAGATGAGGAGCTATTAGTTCCTAATGATGAGCTTCAGGATGTGGATCAGCCACAAGATGAAGTTCATGGAGTGGAAGAGACCACTCATGCATCGCCAACCATCAGAGGGTGAAAGCGCACTACAGAAGCTGAGCGACTGGCTCAAGATGCTGAGAAGGTTGTAGGACCACCTACAGCACAACGCAGACAGAGACAGTCACCTGATTGGTGCACTGGTTACATGGCTCTTGTGAGAAAATGTGTCGTGACTGAGTCATCCTCTTTTGAGGACGCTGTGGAGGATCCCGCATGGGTAGATGCCATGGTGGAAGAGTATGATTCGATTGTTAGAAACTATGCATGGGAGATTGTCCCAATACTGGAGGGGAAATCAGAGGAGCTGTTGATACTTTCATGCAAGGAGGATCTTGCTAGAGAGTTTGAGATGAAGGACTTGGGCCTCCTTCATTATTTCTTGGGATTGGAAATTTGGCAGCGCAGTGATGGACTATTTGTTTCTCAAGGTAAGTATGCTCGGGAGACACTGGAGAAGTTCAACATGCATGGCTACAAGCCTGTTGATACTCCTCTTCCTGGAGGTTGGAGGAAGGAGGATGCTACTTCAGCGGAGGTAGTGGATGCCACTGTTTATCGACAGTTGGTGGGGTCGCTTATGTATCTGGTCAATACACGACCTGATATATGCTATGCTGTTAACCAGCTTTCACAAGCTATGGTTAAGCCAACCGAGCTCTTCTGGAAGGCATGCAAGCATGTATTGCATTATCTCAGAGGCACATTGGGATATGGATTATGGTACAGACAGGAGGATGAGGTGAAGCTATGTGGCTTCACGGATGCAGATTGGGCAGGGAGCCCAACGGACAGAAAGAGCACATCTGAAGGGATCTTCAGTATCAGGTCAACAACAGTTTCTTGGTACAACAGGAAGCAGAAATCCGTGGCACTCAGTTTAGAAGAGGCCGAGTATATGGCAGCAAGTTTGGCTACATGCGAGGCTATATGGATGAGGAAGATCTTGGTTGGGTTGTTCGGGTCACACTTGGAGCCTACTGTGATTTATTGTGATAACCAAAGTTACATTAAACTCTCGGATAATCTAGTATTTCATGATAGATCTAAGCACATCGACATCAGGTACCATCATATCAGAGATTGTGTGCAGCGGAGAATCATGTTACTTTCATACATTCCCATGGAGGATCAGGATGTTGATATCTTAACGAAGGCGCTCACCAGGAGCAAATTCGAATACCACAGAGGCAGGATAGGGGTTGTAGATAATCCATATCTTGTTGAGAGGGAGTGTTGAAAATGCAACAATATGATGGAGCTTAGTGAAAGGAAGTCGCCTTCAGTAAGTGGGCTCGCAGGCTATTTTTGGCGCAAAGTCTATTTTTAGACATATGGATCATAGTATATGAGTTGCAGGATGCTATTTATGGATGATTGGTCATGTTGGTAAAAATAGATGGACCTCTATTTTTAGACATATGGGTGGAGTCTATTTTTAGATTTCCAGTCAAAAAATAGAACAGTCGAATATTATTAGCTCTTAATAATATTTGGACTATAAACATTATCTTATCCTCTTGCAGCACTTCAGTTCGAGCTACAGATGTGGAACATGCAACTGCCAGAAGGAAATATGCTTTTCCTATGGGTTATTTGAGCTATTGCATGATGGACTTCAGTTAAAACTCAAGTGATTGAGTTTGGTGGAGTTGATTGAGTAGTTGATGGAGTTGTGTTGAGTTTAACTTAGTTGAACTAGTTGTATTTAGTCTAACTGACAAATACACTAGTGATGAGTGGTGTGGATTAATTATTAATCAATTCACTAATTATTAACTCATAAATCAACTAAAGAATACATTAGTTAACTCAGTGCATGGACAGTTCAATGGAGACAAGTGTTAGAGGTGGGTGAAAGGGTGAGACTACTATCAGTTGTGACTATAGCTGTGAATGAGATTTGCACAATCATTGATCGAGATTTCCAATGAGGATTGTGCAATACAGGCCAAGGGAATCTAAACTTGGATCTGATATATTCTCAACTTGGATTGCGCAGTAGAGGCAGGAAAATAGTGGAGGAGATTTGAACCTGTGACTTGTTCAGATCTGAGCTAGTTTGTGTGTAGCATGTGGAGATAGTACTGAGTACTTGTGAGGAGTATTGTACTATGTATTTTTACATGTTCTCTATCATTATAATATACAGATAGTCGGGGGTTTTTAGCTGTATGCTTTCCCCATTACATACTGTGTTGATATGTGTGATTGATGTTTTAATGTGCGCATGCGATTGTTTTTTAATTCCGCAAATTGATGATCAATGGTAGAGGAGGTTATGTATTATGCATGCATTCCGAAAATAGTGTATAATTAGGATAATCTCTCTGAATAAGTGTTATATTATTCAAATTTCTACAATGGGATCATGTAGTTCAAGTGGAGGAAGTAAAATATGAGTGTTAGATTGATTTTCAGTGCATACAGATGAGTGATGAGGAGCCTTGGGTGTTTGAACAATTTCCTGATCAGAAGTGAAACCAACCTCAAGGTAGTGAGGGCCTGACATAACTATCAGCTCGGGCTAAAGTGCCTCGACAGTTTGTAGGGTTTGAATTCATTAATAGATAAATCATCATAGACCAATTCCTTAGACATATTAACAATGATTGGATCATCATCATGATTAGATGAAGAAATAGAGAGATCATGACAACTAAGATCAAAAAATTTAGGATGTTTGTCGACATCCTCATGATTTGATTAATCACACACAGGGGTAGATGAGGAGTAAGAATGTTCACCCTCTATGTTTCCAGAAAAAGTAGATGAAAAATCGAGTGGATCTTCAACGAATGATTTGTCCTCTCCATTGTTGGATGATGGAATGACATCCGTGTGTTCTGCAAATGATCAACAATGGTGCATCCATATATGGAGATAGACATGTGAAATCAGGGATGGAAGAATCACCACAGATGTCAGGAAAAAATGGAGGAGGTGTGGACATAAGGGAATCATCCTTTGTCATGGATTGATGTTCAGGCTCCCATTCATACTTTTCATGAATGATAGGGTAGGTTGGTTGTACAACACCAAATTCGATGATGGCTTGATCCTCATTCACAATAGGTGTAGAGTTTGGAGTGGAAGAACAAAAGACAGTGCAATTCGAAAGATCAATATAAGACGAAGACGAAGGTTGAGGTAAGACATGCATGTGACAACCCATGGGCTTTACAACCAAGTCTGTGTGAAAATTGAGGGTAGTGATGTTGGGAGGATGTGACAGTTGAACAGATGTGTGTGCATGTTCTTCCATATCACTCTGCAGTGGTAGAGCATTTTGATAAGGGGACGATGGGCAGTCACTTGTGACAACGACCATATTCGTATGAGATTGCATAACTCCATCATGGAAGTATGTTGGGTGGGGCTTGAGCTTGAACTTCTTCTTAGGATTGACAATTTTGGTAAGGCAATATTCAAATCTTTCCATGAGATATTGGAATTTCATTTGACTTTTTGGAGCTTGAAACTTCGACACATGGAAGCAGTCCCAAAAATCCATAGGCGATTATGCCAGGATCTTTTGTTGTTTTAACAATTTTTTTTCCAGAGGTTCGAGATCGAAATGATGGAAAGTAGATTCAATGAGATCACATAACTACTCAAGTGAGTGCACGCTGCTGGGTGGCAGACTCCAGCACCACCATAGTGGGGATTCGTGAAGTGTGTATGCAAGCAAGGCATTGGCCTCTTCTGCATAGAACTCGTCGGCAAGGAATTCATAGAAGTCTTCTAAGTACTTAGGTCAGGCTACTTCGCCTTCACCATCATACGTGAATTTAGACAAGAGATCAACAAACTCCCTCGTGATGTTGAGAGGTTCGACATGCGAAAAACATCACGGAGGGATAAGTTTGATAGTAAGCATGATAGATGTATGAAGATTCCAAATTGATTGTGAGGACTCATCTTGTCATATGGCCCTCCTCCTAGTGCCAAAATGTTGATGATGCTAGACCTGCCAACATATAAGGGGATCTTCTCGGTGAGAAGTCTCAACTAGACCTCAGACCGTTTGGTGTAGGAGTCCCAACAGTGGGTCATATGGTATCACTTTGATCGGGGTTGTGCATAGAGGGAAGTAAGATGTCCTTGTTGGTAGCAAGGGTGTGACATGTGTAGCAAGCCAAGGAAGGTGCATGAATTCTTCTAACACATGGAAAGTGGAGTGAGTGTGCCCCTTGGAAACCTATGGGAACACACAGTTTAGAAGGGAACAAACGAACAAAGATGCATTACGAACTAGAAGGAAGGTGAGCCAACAATCAAAAGTGATGGTTAGACCAACAACACATCTTAGTAAGATTCATACATACATATACCAAAATATTCTATACATACATGCATAGGCAAACTGACACACATATCGTTAGAGTAAACAAGTTAACTGAAATACAATAAAAACATATGCATGAAACATTTTGGCTCTATTATATTAAGAAGTGAAAGTTCCAATCATATAGTACAACCATGACCAACCACTGGTACTGATAAAGGAACATTACAGTCACTACCGCCTGCTCCTCCAAAAAGATGTACTAGCTCTGCATTATGGAGAATCCAAGGCTCGTTACAATACTCTCCAAGCTTTCTCTAAGATACTCCTATCAGAATATTGGATGACCAAAAGGCTCTACAAAGAGTTATGAGGTTCTATATATAGCAAAGGGTGGGGTGACCCTGGACATTTCCCTTTGCAACTGTTCACCTAACTTCATGACTCTTCAACTACTCTATGACTGTTACATTCAAATATTGATACTTGGACTTCCACTTTACAAGATATTACATACAATATGCACATGTACCCATGCGAGACAAAATAGGCTTGAGCAATCCATCCAAGCTATCACAAACACTTGGACAGCTTTGAGAAGACCAACTCTTAGACATCCTCACGATGGTTGACAGTGGTGAACTGATGTCAAGCTTGGTCGTCCATGATGGTGTCCGTGTGCTCAATGGTGAAATCCTGCTGAAAATGAACTCTTACCTCCGTTGCATCTAGGTACACTGATATGGATTCTCTGTTCAACTCATCTAATAACATGCGCATCATCGTCTTGAGTGCAGCTGGACTAGCAACATATTGATGCATAGTGTCTGTACTAATCTCTAAGTGTGTGTTGGTGATCATGCGCATCAAGTTGTCGAAATACATATTTAACTTCAGTCAACTTGCTTCTTGTCTTCACCTCGGTGAGTGTGCCAATGGGTGGGATCAGATTCTTGTGCATAATGACATCCATGCTCCTAAACACCCTTGCATGCGATTGACGGCATTGCTCACCCTGTCTGCTCTGTGCCAGCTACTCAGATGGACCTATAACTTGTATGGGCGAAGTTTCATCAGTCTGTGGATGTTGTGCCTCCAGCTATACCTGTTCTAGCTGCAACTCCTTCTTTCATATGTGCAACTTTTGTTCTTCCCGTGATCCTCTTGTTGCATCGTCTCCTCATAACCTCACTCTCCAAAGTTGCTTTCATTGCAAGTGGATATGCTTGAACTAGCAACTTTGATCCGCCTCAGCATTGTCAACAACCTTCCTCTTACATTTGTCGCATGCAGGTCTGCTACCTTCTGCTGCTGCAGATGGTTCTGATCGTCATGATGTCGATGCCATTTCACCTTGATGTCCTTGTCTACGAAAAACTTGATGTATTCATAGATAGGCAAGTTCATAGACACTTGATTGACTGTATCCCCAGTTGCACTCTCAACGGTGTCTTTGACTCCGCTCTCCTAGAAGCCATTGTACTTGTGCTGCTGAGAGGCAGATGAACACCTGTGCTACCTAGAGACATAGAAAAACTCATGGAAAGAAATATGTTAGTTGAAAACCAAAACAAGCTGAAGGACTGACATGAAACATACCTATGTGACAATTTGTGAAGATTACACAATTTTCACCAGGAGGCTGGGAGACTAACTGCCAAAACTGCGCAAGACATAGTCCGGTCTATCAGGAGGCTGAATGATTACTGGAAATGTGCAAAACATAGCCCATCCTGGCCCAATGAGGATTGAAATTGTGCAATGTGCAATTTCAGTCAACAGTAACATGCAAACTAGCAAACTGCATTGCGCAGTTTTTGGGGCCAACAAGGCACTGCCTCCTAAAATTTCTCAATGCAAGCATGGAGGTCATTGCTGGGCCAAACTTGCACAATTTCTGGACAAAAGGCAGAGCCTTCACTTCTAGAAATGTGCAATGCTAGCCCAGACCTGCCGACAGGAAACCAAAAACATGAGAAGTCTGAATGCATGGTGAACTGAGTATAAGCACGAGTGAATGATCATGCATGAAAACAACTAGTGCAGGATTCAAAAAATGGGAAGACATACATGTGTGTGAAGTGGGTCATCGTAATGATGACCGTCAGTGAAAAAGTAGTGTCATGCATGTGACAACAATGAGATGCAAATGAACACTGAAATGGTGCTTCTACAAGCTAACATACATCAAAATGACAACAAGCACTCATCGAAATCAAGTAGACAACACTTACATGAAGCAAAAAAAAAAGAGAGACAAAAACGCAACACAAGACATGAGAAGTTGACTCACCCTAAAAAAACTAAGATGAAAGTGCTGAAGATTCTTGGATGTGATGTGGAATGTGATATAGATATGATTGATGTGAGGAATGAGCTCCAATGCATCCGGTTCATATGTTTTTATAAGATTGAGGTTATGATGCACATGCCACAAACCTAGGAAAAAGCGACACTTGGTGGGAGGTTTCTAAAACAATCTTTGCACAAAACCTCCAGCTGCTAAAAATAGATCCCTCAAATCTAAGGATGGATTTTCATGCTACCTTTTTCTATTTTGGGGAATGCAACCCATGCATGCAAATAATTTTTTCTCGGCCCCAGAGGGAATTGGCCAACCTGAAGGCACATGCATCAGTCTGTGAGCTTGAGAAGAAAAATTGCGCAGTTTCCGAGCTGAGTTGGGTTGGTTGTCCTAGAGGGATTGCACAATTCTAGAGTTAGCAGGTGACTTTTGCACAACATTGCGCAATTTCTAGGCTGAGACGTAGTGCTGGGCCATATTGCGCAGTTTTCTCAAGGAAGCCTATCTGACTGCATTATGCAATTTCTGAGCCCAGTAGGCTACTTAAAAGATTTGTTCGATTTCTGGCCTGAGATGTAGGGTTGGTCCATATTGCACAGTTTTCTCAAGGAAGCCTGTCTGATTGCATTGCGCAATTTCTAAGCCCAATAGGCTTCCCAAAAGATTTGTGCAATTTCTAGAGGGAAGGCTGGTTCCCCTCCAGAATTGTGCAATTTTCTGAGGGACCTGCTTAGCCAGCAACTAGCTTAAGTCTGGAATGGAAACCTGTGAAAGGAGTGAAGCAAACTGACATGTACAGGTTAGCAGGCCACTAAAAAACCAATGAAGCCTATGTACTTGATAGTTCAAGACATGCTGCTAGGATGGTTGGTAGGGAGGCTCCAAAATGAAGCTAAGGGAAACTTTTGGAGAGTGGTTGTAGCCGCTACAACACATTACTAAGGGTTTCCTTTTGCTCAATGTTTTAGCTTTCAGTGGAGTGAAATTTGGAACTTAGGATCATTGAAAGTTCAAAAGTCACTTCCTTAATATTTCTAGGTTATGTAATGGTGTTCCTTCACTCCCTTGATATTGCTAACTTATGTAATGGCGCTCCTTCACTATAATTGATTTTTCTCATTAACAACTTGATGGTTCTATCTAAAATAAATGGAATTTCATAGTTTCACATATTTCTCCATATATTGATTACATAAATCATCATTACTATAATTTAAACCAAAGTTTATTTAAATAATAAATACACATATTTGTCTTCAAAGGAATTTTTTTAGTAATGTGTTTTATCAATGGAGTGACTCAAAGTGTTTGGTGTTTTAAGTGGTTTCATAGTGGAGTAAGCTCAACTCTTTGTCATAGTTTTCTTGTAATTTCCAATCAACACAAATAAGTATCACTACATCACATCTTTCTTATTTTCATTACTAGATCTTATTGTTGATGGTTGAATTTAACATGAATTTTGTTGAAAGCCTTGTCATGAAAGTTCTCTTCTATTAACAATGAACAACTAGATGTAGTAGGTTTTGGCTAGAATAAAATTTTGTGTACATAATAATTTTATGATTAATTTTCATCATAGATAGTATATCTCAAAGGATCCACTCCTAGAACTCCAAAGAAATCTTTGAAAGAGAAAAATCCAACTATTGAGATTTTCCAAAATTGTAGAGTTGATCAATAGTGACATGGAAATGACTCTTAAACATTGAACATTTGCAAATCAACTAGAGAAACTTGATATGGAGCCAATGAGGCCCATATTTAAGGACAACGAGGCCCTCCTAATTCCTCAAGTAACTTTTCTAGGATCATGAGATATTTGTAGGAAATTGAGATAAGGATATTATCCTGATGTAATTCTTTCTAATGATCTAGAAAAAAAAAATATTAATGATTTCCTTTTCTACCATCAGAAGATATTGTTTACATATCATCGTTGCTAAAATCCTTATGATGCATTTTTCTATGGAAATAGATTGTATCAACAAACATAAGAAAATGACAACGATTAATGATGAAGTAAGATGTATAACTTCTTTTAGCCATTTCAATTGAAGTACTATATATTGTATCAATTAAGGAAATCATGATTACCAGGTTTGTAGAACAATTTCACCAAGATAATGATGTTAAGAAAATATTGGTGGGATGGTTGGTTGAAGAAAACATATCTTTTGTTGAGAGTGATGGGGTGTACACAATGACAAACCCAAGAGACCCCTATATCTATGCAATGGCCTTGATGTGTTGTTACATGGTGAAGCTAATTGTATCCATTTCAAATATGCTTAGATACTAGTTGTGCATGTTGTCGTCAAAATCGATGATGTATTCAATTCAACCACCATATTATCATATGCCATGAACAGAGCTATTAAGAGAGAAAATAACCTAGTGGCTAATATTTTCCCCACTTTCTACATGTCTTCTTAGCTACTGAATATTATTTGTTCAAGCAATTATTTCCTAGGATTAAATCGAAATTGACTTTAGATGGAAACCCAATTCATATTTACCATTAGGGGTTATGGGAAAACAACTATATGATAAATTATGCACAATTGTGTGATTACTTTTTTGGATTCATTGTACAAATATATATTCTACTAGGAATCCCAATACTAATTGAAATAATATATGTTCTTGCCAAGAAAAATAGGTAGTTGGTATTGAAAAGAAAACAATACACATCTTAAAGTATATAAGGTGGATAATTCTCCTTACTATGTTTCCTAAGCATGTTCCAAATGGGATCTGAATGGAGAGATATAATATTAGACCATTTTCCTTGATTTGATTCTCCTTTACCATGTTCAATATGGAAAACATTTATTACCTATAACATGTATATTAGACATTATGAGTCAAGTAATTTTATGATATATATTTGTTGGGTGCGTTATATTATTTCCACAGCTAGGCCCATGTGTTGTTACGTTGTGCTGGGCACAACAAGGGGGTTTGCAAGGGGGATGTAGCCCCCTTACAAAGGGTTCGAAGCAGTGCCTTGGGAATATTTCCTTATGTAGACCCAATCATATCTAGGTAGACCCAAGGATGGCGAATGGACCCAAAGATGGTGGGCGGACCTACCCATAGTTTCTTGCATGGTATTTACACATGGTTTTGGGCATGATGGTTTTTTTTCCCATGGTATTTTGTAGATTCGGTCAAGGGAACTATGAATATGTTCTAATGCAATCTTAATGGATTTGGGTTTATGAATGTGTTGCAGTGGCTACAACCACCCTCCAAAATTTTTGCCTACAGCAATTTCGAAGCCTCCCTTGAAGAGTTTCACTTGATGACTACACACACTTTGGTTCACTCCGTGAGCTTGTGTGAGTCTTTACATCTGCCTTGCTTGATTCATTGCATTCAAGTCTCTACATACTGATGCTTGAGTCATGCTTGCGACCGTGTTCTAGTTATGCTCAAAGTCTTCTCTTCGTATGTGCTTATTGTATTCACTATGAAAGCATTTGCCACACTCACACACAGAGTCACATTCACTATTGCGCAAGCGTCATCTCGATCAATGAAAGATCAATCATGAGTGTCGCACTTGTCTCTTACAAAGTCAGTCAGTCTTGTTGAACATGTGTGTCTGGATGGTTTAGTCATCTCGTCGTCAAGTTATGCGAGTGTGTGTTCATATGATCACCTATGCATATTTCGATTGTTCACACACTTCGCCATTTTTGCTGAAAGTTCTGATGACCGGGATCCCCTCTAACTGTTGGACCATTACCCTGCCATCAACTTGATCGAAAATCAAAACAACAGAAAGGCACCAAGCTAGTTTTTTCAAGCTACACTGCCAGCAAGCAATTCAATCAATTCTCATGCCTACCACCTAGATAATCAGACCTGACAGTCTCCTCGGGATTGACTCCCGTAAAATATTGTGCAAAGGCCACTGACCTCACCTACTCAACTAATTGAGGAAATTGCACAGACATGCTAGATAGTAACCAAGTGCCCGTCCTTGTCTCCCTTAGAAAATTGCGCAGTTTTCCCAGTCAGTCATCCCGACAGTCGACTAATTGTTCATCTTAGAAATTGTCCAATATTCATGAGTAGCCCTTCCACTGCCCATTAGTCAGTTCAGCTCAGAACTTGCATAGAGATGATCAACAGGCCATCGTCCCAGCCTCCGTGCATTTTTCCTTGCCAACAACCCCTAGCATCAGACTTCCAGTTCCCTCTGGGAATTTCGCAGTTTCTACTACCAGTCCCCTGGGAATCCAACTTGCAGTTCCCTCTAGGAATTGCATAGTTTTGGACGCCAATGAATAGATTAGGCAATTGGTAGTTCCCTCTGGGAATTACACAGTTTTGGTTGCCGGTGACCTCATCAACCAATTGGCAGTTCCCTATGGGAATTGTGCAGTTTTGGCTGCGAGTGACCCGAGAAGTTCCCCAGAAAACTTGCGCAATCCCTACCTACTGACCCTACATGCAGCCCAACCCATTCCTCTAGAAAATTGCACAAATCTAGCTGTCCAGCCCTATTGCGTGTTCATTCTGAAAAATTCATAGAGCATGCCTGCCTTGCCTTCCAACAACCCAGACTATTCCTCACAAAATTTGTGCAATTTTGCCTCTTAGATGAGTCAGACCTTGTAGAAAGTCATTGTCGACTCAGATTTCTTGTCTCCATCTCTCAATGACTCTTGCACAGCTTTCATCAGTAGTTGCCCAGAGTCATCATCCCGCATCATAGCCTTCCTGCCTCTCCTGGTCACCTGCATCCAAATGATCATGTGTCATGGTAGACTAGGAGGTTTTGGATTTGATGTTGTGTCATCATGAGTGACTACAGGTACATGTACACTAACGAACATGGCAAGATGACGAATGGGATGAACGAAGGGAGCACATGTAGAATGAGAGGTTCACCAATGGACAAACGAACGAAGCATTTGAAGCAGATGAACATGATGAACATGCACCCTCGCGAACATATGAGTCTGTCAAGCCTTCCAACATGCAAGCAAGAAACAACATGGTAAAGCTTCATCAAGCGAACTAAGGACCATCGAAGACTCTACACACTTCACCAAGCAGAGGTGAAGCTATGATACATCATGAAGACATCCATCATCCAAGAACACTATAGCCTGACATGCACTCTAGCAGTAGCATGAATGTACCAACGTCGTCATGTCAAGTCATGTCGAGTCATGTCATGAGTCATGTCACCCACATCTCCAGCATGGGCTTGTTGCTAATCAATGTGATGTAACGTGCAAGTACAAGATACCAACTTGTTGAACAAAGAGTCATGTAAGTCGAAGAGTCATGGAAGTCAAACGGTCATGAGGGTAGTCGAACAACCACAAGGGTCAGTTTCACCCTTGGCTATAAATACCCCCTCATTTCTACATGCAAAGGAATTTTCACCTCATCTCCTCCCACATAGCCAAGAGAGTCTGTAATATTTTATTTGAGGAGTAAGTAGTGCGTAGGGACCAACCCTATAAATTTTATTTTTCAAATACTAAAATACATCCATAAGAAAAATAGCATTGGGAATTCAAAAATCATTTAAGCTATATATAAAATTTTCCATAAATTCTCTTTATTGAAAATATTATTAAATTTACATATTCTTAAATAAAACCATAATGAAGTCATATAGAAGAATACTATAACAACATAGGTACCATTCACCAGGAGACGAGATTCAAACTTCACTTGCCACTATTTTCCTTCCTTCATTGTCAGTCGCCTCCAAGTATGAATGTCAACGTGCTTAATCCAAATGCAATGACCCACCAGTTGACCTCCCAGCCTACTCCTTGGGTACTCTCCTTCCCTGCGGACCCCCGAGCTGCAATGGGGTTGTACAATGGAGGAATATAATTAGCTGGTAGAGGAGAGCACTCCTTGGCTCAAGAGTCCCCTTTCTAAAGTCCTCTACCTCACCAAACTCACTATAACTCGTAGTCACTACTTTGGCATAATCTCATCCATCCAACATTAGGGTCCAAAATGTCCCTTCTCCCATGGCTTTCCCCTTCTTTTATAGGAGTCCTCATAGGTGACACTTGGCATTTCATGCATAGTTAATTATTTTTGATAATTCAATAGTTTGATTATTCACCCACCCGTGTGTCACTCTCTCATCAAGGATCTCCAAGATTATTTACTTAAATTTTAATTTAAAAATAATATTTTTCCTCACCTCAACAAAATTCCTATTCCTTCTCCTAGTTGTCTCTTGATCCCCCTTTTTTACTCCTTAATTTGTGTTCATTACTAAAGTCAACTGATGAGTCAATATTTGATCCCCTATTCATTCCCTAATTTAACTCAAGTTATCTCTTAGCTGGATATCCTTACGTTGGTTGTTGCCACATGGAGGTTCTCTATATTTCTCTAAAATTTAATTTATTAATCTTATTTTAATTCACCATCCTCTTCTCTTAATTAGGTTTAACTATTTTAGGATTAATATTTATCTTACATTTATGTCCCCCTTTCCCCTTTTTACCTAATTAAACTACATTATCTACCTAATATTTTCCAACATGGGAAGGGTAGACTTTTTAAGGTAAAATATTTTATTTCTTCCTGTGATTCTCTTAACCCAAGTTTTATTTTTTATTTAATTACCTAATAGTTTATTTGTAATCCCAAGGGTGCCAAGTTAGTCGTGCCCTTTAAGAAATTCCCTTGAAGTTCCAAGGGTGCCATGCCACTTGTCCTTCAAGCATTCAATGGCTATGAGGGAAGGTATAGGTGTAACGACAAAGACCACTATCATATCTTATGTTGCCTACTATAGTGAGACTAATGGTGTTGGGGATCAAGGAATCCACCTTGATGTGCGCCCCTCGGTAAAATCCTCATGAGTGACCCAACTTTGGGACCTGCCCTCATGACATCGTAATCTTCAAGGTGAAGGTGTTTCAACCTTTCCAGCCCAAGTCACGGTAGGAGTGCTAGTGGGTGAGATCAGGGACACTGTCCCACCCCTCCCATGCAGTTCCATCCAATTGTACAACCCCATCACCCATATTTGAGTCATTCGGCCAAGCAACTAATATGTGCCTGCAACCACTAACATATCATCAGAATATAGATAAACATATATAGAAGGTTTCAAAATTGACTTAGAATTTCAAAGATAAAATAATATAAATTTTCATCAAACCAGGTGTCGTCAACTCATCATGTGCGAGTGCCTCTCGTGGTTTCCTACCATAATAAATAATAATTAGTAACAAGGTTTCTCAGTGTTAGTCATTGTCATAATAGGATCATTACCATCACCTGGTCATTCACATCATTGTTCATTGTGAACCAGAACTAATGCAAGTAGGTAACATATTGGACACATCCATCATGCCTATCATCATCATAACATCAATGGAAGCATACATATCCATCAAATCTATCAAGATCATAACATCAAATAGATAAGAAAACATAACCATTCATGCCACAATCATCATAATATCAATAGAGAACATGCATAACCATTAATGTTATCTTCATCATAATATCAATGGAGATCATACATAAACATCACAACCACTAATATCACAACCAATAATAATAGAGTCATGTGTCTGGATCCTCCATGTGAGATCCTCAAATAATAAAGTGTGGGCCTTAGGGCTAAATAAATGTTAATCTCATATCACTATCAGTCAATTGGAGCGAGGCACTACATACACCCCCTCTTAATAATAGACTTTGTCTTGAAGTCCTTGGAATAGGTAAGGAAAATGGTGACGCATCTCCTCGGCGTACTCCCAAGTAGCTGAAATAGGACTATAATTGTCCCACTGGACCTTAACTTGGTTCACTTACCATCATCTAATCTACAAAGTTTGTTGGTCCAGTATGTGAACTGGTTCAACCATTACTGTTCCCTCAACCGAAACCTGCAAATGACCAAAGTCAATAACATGCAAAGGATCTGAAATATAATGACGCAAAACATAAATATGAAGTACATCATGCATGTGCCCTAAAGATGGAGTTAAGGCAAGCCTATATGCCACTAGCCCTTTCCTTTCTAAGATTTCAAAAGGTCCCACAAAAAACGTGGAGACAATTATTCTCCCTTTCCAAATCTTATAGAGCTTCCCTTTTTTTTGGGGGGGGGCTTACTCTCAGGACACCCTATCTCCCACTTCATAACTTTTTTCTACCTGATGAGCATCACATAGCTCTTTTGTCGATCATGTGCTTCTTTTAGCCTCCTCCTAATCATAGTCATTTGTTCTTCCATATCTTTCACCACTTCGGGTGATATTAATACTCGGTCCTCTAGTCGGTCCCAACCGAGAGGAGTTCTGCAAGGTCTTCCATATAAGAACTCAAATAGTGCCATCTTAATGGAACTATGATAACTATTATTGTAAGAAAATTCCACGAGGGGTAAAAACTCCTCTCATCTCTTTTGTTGGTCCATCACATAAATTTGAACATGTCTTCGAGGATTTGATTGGTCCTCTCTGTCTGCCTGTCTGTCTGAGGGTGATACGCAGTGCTGAATTTCAAGTGGGTTCCCAAAGCTTCTTGGTAACTAGTCCAAAACCTTCTTGTAAACACTGCTCCCCTATAAGATATGATCTTCCGCTCCCCTATAAGATATGATCTTCCTAGGCACTCCATGCAATCTCCTAATCTCATCAATAAAAACTTTGGCTATTTCTGGTACCTTATATGTAGTCTTAACTGGTATGAAATGGGCGCTCTTGGTCAACGTGTCCACCACTACAAATATGGAATCATTTTTTCTTGAGGTCATTGGTAGTCCCACAATGAATTCCATTGATATAACTTCCCATTTAGATTTTGGTATCTCATGGGGTTGCAATAATCCTATTGGATGTCTGTGTTCAACTTTTACTCATTGACACTCTAAGCATCTTGCTACCAAGTTCATGATGTCCTTCTTCATCCCTTTCCAAAAGAAGAGTGGTTTTAGGTCCACACTCATCTTCTTAACACCAAGGTGTGCCATGTATACTGCGGGATGTGCTTCATTCAAGATTAACTGGAATATATATTCATTCAGTGGTACATATATCCTTCCCTGAAATCGTAGTAGCCCATCATTATCAAGGGAGTATTATTCATATTTTGGGACCCTCATCTCATCCTCCCTCAAACTTTTTCTAAACTCCTAGTTCCAGGTGTCTTTAAATTGTAAACCAAGCAGTTTCTCCCTCAAATTTGTCTCTAAGGGAATCAATGAAAATATCTGGGGCCTCCTACTTAAAGCATTAGCCACCCTATTTATTGTTCCTTTTATGTAAGTGATATCAAAATCATATTCA
Source organism: Pinus taeda (assembly GCA_000404065.3). Taxonomy (NCBI): domain Eukaryota; kingdom Viridiplantae; phylum Streptophyta; class Pinopsida; order Pinales; family Pinaceae; genus Pinus; species Pinus taeda. The sequence goes on along the minus strand of APFE031372228.1, from coordinate 7,646 downwards.
CTAATTAGCTCAGATCATCGTCTTTGTCTTACATTTAAGTGGTCTTGAGTGAATATGTGTTGTAGCCCACAATGGTCAGTCCTAAGATCAAAGTTCCTTCCTAGAAGGTAGTGTCTCCAAATATTTAGTGCATAAACAATTGATGCCATTTCTAACTCATGGTTTGTGTAGTTTTCAAGATGGCCAAATTTTTGCATTAATATCACTGTGGTCCTCCACCTCTTCCTCCATTTCTGCCTCCATCTCTTCCTTGTCCTCTTTCGCGAGATCCATCTCTACCTCTTCCTTTGAATTGACTGGGGTTCCTTTCTCTACATCTCAAAGGAGATGCATTTCCTTGTGAATTTTACCAATTTCTGTTTTGATTCTAATTATGATATGGACCCCTACTCCTTCCTCTTCCTCTATGCTTTACAAAAATGCATGTTCTACTTGATCAAATGGTTTATTCCCTTCAAAAATTAACAAGAATCCACTTAATTAATCAATTTTCATGGTATTTAAATCTTTGGAGACCATAATATTGGTAGTGACCATCTGAAACTTATGTAGAACACTTCTTAAAATCTTCTCAATTAGCCTTCTTTCTGGAACATCTTCGCCTAATGACCTCATATGATTAACAAGATCTTGAATTTTTGTGATGTAATCATGAATGGATTCATTACTTTGCATATGGGCATTTTCAAAATTCTTCCTTAATGTTTGCAGTTTAGCTACAACAACATTGCACCACTAATTCTTGGAAATATGTATTCTTCAAGAGTGCTTTCTATAAGTGAAAGTGCTTCATTAAATTTCTTAATAAGTTCCTCAAGAGATTTATTTTCATCATCACTTAATGCTTTGAATTCATTAGGAGAAGGCATAGTGTATCCATCAGTTACAAGTTCTCATAAATCTTTGGTGATGAATATATGTTGCATATGTTTTATCCAATAAAAATAGTTTGTTCCAACAAGTTTAGGCAATACAATAATGCTTGAAGCCATGAGGAGAGTAAAAGAAAATTAGAGAATTAGAGAGAGAGTGAAAAATGAATACAATGTGTCCTGCTTCAACCCAAGACAAGAATCAAATGTCCCAAAAATTGAGACTCAACCGCCACCACAAAATATCTTTTTATTAAATAAAGGTTATAAAGATGGTGCAAAAATTGCTCAATTACAACCAAATTCTTCTTAAATATGAATTAGTCATTAATGAAAATGATTAATACTTCTCATCCTCCCTTTTCAACTTTGTTACCAAACATTTTTAAATTTTTACTATCTATATATATAAATTTAATAACCTGTACCCTTAGTTTAAAAAAAAATACAAACTCAATTAAAAATATTCATTCTCTGCACTAGTTATCTCTCCTACATGCATTTCCCACTAATTATATCTCCAACTCTTAAATATTCACTAATATAATATCTCATGGAGAATGTAAAATTCATAAAAATTAAAATTCGTAAATTCACTCTATTCTCACTAATTATCTCTCCAACTCTTAAATATTCACTACTATAATATCTCATGGAGAATGTAAAATTCATAAAAAATAAAATTCTTAAATTCACTCTATTCTCATTCAAATGTCACGTGAACTTTCACTTAGTGGAAAAACAAAATTCATGGATATCCATGGATTCTTGTTTACGCTATCAAAATATGTGCGCATTACACTCCATAAATGGGTTTATAGCTCCTCGAACGTATGGCAATTTATGTAAAGGTTGCAGTTTATGTAAACGTTGCATTGGATGTCATTGATCAAATGCAGTCTCAACCATAAAGAAAGTTAAAGGTGGTGGCTTTACAAAACTCCTCATAGCACGCAAGTTTACATATGTCAATGAATTCTGCATATTCATTTTTCAATATAGATTTGGTTGCTCAGTATTGCAATGCAGCAACAACTACACGAAAAAGTTTAATGAGTGCATGCAGCTCCTCACTAATGCAACTTCTCTTCATATACAGGTAGGTTTTCAGATACACATGTAGATACTCATAATATAGTTAGTGCTCATAATAAAGCTAGTGCAGAAGAGAAAAAAAATATGCTTTTAAACTTAGCGGCTCTTCGCAATTTGGTTAGTGAACATAATTTTTTTTTTGCACATAAAAGAATTTTTTATTTACCGGCAACAATCCTTTTTTTATTTTTTTTATTTACAAGAAAAAATTACATGTGGTTCCACGACCATTACATGGGACTCCTCCACAGTGGTTTCCTTAAACTAAGCGAATAATTTGGTTTACACGCTTAGCTATAGAGGTTTATCGCAGTAAGGCTTGCTGCACAATGTTATAGACATTTTTGGGCATTTCAACCCCAATCATAAATGTCCATAAACTGAGGGCTCTTAAGTCCCTAAAAGTGTTGCTTCACTGCCTAAAGGAACAAGGTCAACTGATTACATCATCTGCCAGAAGTTCTCCATTGAAAACTGCTCATAAATGGTCAAAGCTGGACCATACTGAAAGCTCAATGCAGGGGGTGCGATGCATATCATCTTCTCAGTGTACAAGGTGCGATGCATACTGATTTGCTCCTCTGTAGAGTGCGATGGTCGGGAATGGACAAATGGCAGGGACAAAAATGTGAGGTGGAAGATCATGGAATCTTCCAGAAGCTTCCTCTTTGACACTTGCCACTCCATTTTCGACCAAGGATGAGTAAGAGATCATCATTCTCCAAGTGGAAGCAGGAACTATCAGAGAGAAGACACTAATGAAGATCCCAAAAGATGACTCTCTTCTCTGTAATCATCTATAGATGGATCCCTCATCACAGAGATCCAGAGGCTGGAATTTTGTATCTTATAGAGAAGAGCTGTTGGTATTCTGGTGTAC
>APFE031372217.1:0-12026 GCA_000404065.3 Pinus taeda | reverse complement strand
AAGAGAAATCCCTATACTGATGCTCTCCTCCAACCTTAAGAACTAATAGGCTGAAACTTAGTTCTTAGTCAACAAATCAACACCCTTTGGTTCATTATGGGCTAGTTGCGTTTGTTGATTTTCCTTAGGATTATTCTTGAATATTGAGAGTTTGGACCCCTTCTTCCTCTTCTCTACCTTGCTTATTTTCTTGTCATCTTAGGCCCTTTGGAAAGTTGGCTTACTTTTTCCTTGCTCATAGAGGTACTCTGCCTTCCCCATAGCTTAATCTAAAGTCTTTGGTTCATCAAATTTAATCCTATCACCATAAAATGGTGGTAACCCACTCAAATATCTTTGTATCTTTAGTCATCAATCTTTGATAAAATCTACATACCTTATTAACTCAGTGAAATTATGACCATATTCCTTCATTGTCATGTTCCCTAATTTGAGTTTGAAAAACTCCTGCATTTTTCTCTCATAATAATGTTTAGACAAGTACTTCCTTTGGAAGAAATTTTTGATTTTCTTCCATGAAGTCCTCTTTTCATCTAGTTGATTTGCTTCTTTGAGCTAATCCCACAACAAAATTTCCTTACCCTTTAGGTGATAGATGAATTTTTTTTTTCTTCTAAATTGGAATAGTAATCATGTAGTTGAATGTATCTTCTCATCTCCAACATCCATGTTTCAACCTCTTCTCCTCTCTTATGATCACCATTAAATGTGGGTGGCTTGCGATTTTCAAGTTCCCCTTGCAAACTATCTAGGTTTGGTCTCCTTCTTGACTACCTTATTGGTGACATGCTTCATATACTTCCTAATCCTGAGGAAACATGGGCTCTCATAGTGGATTTCCTTGATGCATGATGATGCTTCCTATTCGAACTCCTAGATTTCCTTGATGCATGATGATGCTTCCTATTCGAACTCCTAGATTTCCTTGAAACCTCAACATCTTTCCCACTAAGTCATGAGTTATGTTCCTACACCTACCTAGAATCAGATACCTAGTCCATTCCCATTTGTATTTTACTCAAGCTCTATAAAATTTAATTATTGTTTTTTTGTTGTTCTCTTATCAGTATCTCATTATCAGCTTTGTTGTTGAGCACACCATTTTGAGGCTCCTTATAGTTTTGACAAGGTTTCTATCCACTAGTCTATCCCTTCCATGCCCATTTGACTTTGTTCCAACGTTAGACATGTTAAATTTTATGGGTTTGACCTCTTATTCATGGCTATAGGACTTCTGAGTATCCCCCATACTCATGGTCCTCATATTGTTCATTCCTTATAGGAAACTTGTTACCTTCTTTTGATTTTTCTAGGAAATTTCCCACCTCGATCCAAAATTTTGGGTTGATAGAAATATTTTCCTTCTCAAAATATTTATCAACTGTCTATTTGCCAAAATCAAGTCCCAAGATGGAATTTTTTGCCCCTAGATTTTTTGGCCTATTGACCTTAATTTCCCTTGTTCTATCATAACACACTATTTCTAATTTCCTAAGAAATTATGCATTCAAATGTTCAAATCTAGCTCCATAGCTAGGTTCTATATTACCTTAACTTTCCTTTAACTAATTTGTGTTGGAATTGTGATTGTCATTGATGTAAAAGATGGCAAAGATGGCAAAGGCTAGAAAATGATGACATATTGTGACTACAAGATGAGCAGAGCATGGTGAAATGGCACAGAGACTTTTAAGGAATTTATAGTGTAGAAGATCACTTCAATAGTAGATGGAACCCAAGTAGATGGATAGAGCTATGAAAGAACTTTCTAATGGTATATGGAAGTTTGAAAATGGACTTTTGGATCGTAAGTTATGACTAATCAAAGTTGAAGAACCCTAAAAGTCAAATCTGAAGAGTTAAAGTTAGTTGAAGGACCTTTTGGAGCATGTTTATGTTTGGTACACAACCACATATGACAGAGATGGTTGAAAATGCAAATATCCAAAGCTTCGAGCAAACGTTGAAAACACTAGTGCAGTGGGAAGCAGTTTTATTGGACCATGACAGAGCCCACTTAACAGCTCATCCCAATGGCTCTTTCTTGGAATAACCATAAACCTTTGAATCACAAATCTGATGATTGCCAATTCTGTGTATCCGGTCCATCTTCTAGTTTCCAACTCGAAGATCAGAAGCTTGAACCAGTATCGCCTGATATAAAAAGCTTTAGTCTTCCCAGAGCCCAACAGGATCCAATTGCAAAGATTAATGAAAGATATCTAGAGCCTACAAACTCTATAAGAACTTTCAAGAATGGTACTCTGAAGTCAGACTTTCAATGGATACAGATGAAAAACATGTCAGATACAGATCAAACTGAAATAGAGAAAATGCATAATTATACAAACTATCAGATTGTTTGTATGCTGCAAAATATAGATGATATAGCCAAAGATGTGCTAGAAATTAAAGAACATATAAAGAAAATGCACAGTGGTTATAATGAATGTTTGGGAATACAGAATGAGCACAAACAGAAATTGAATGATGTCAATTCCAACATGGGAATAATTTCCAGGTCCCTTGAACACTTGAGAGATGCATTACCACAGCCTACTTCTCCACCTCATTATAGAGAAGTAGATCTTTCAAGTTCAAGATTAAAGTTTTCCTCTAGTATAGAGGAACCAAAAGATGGTCTTAGAAGTATTTTGTTCAAAAGCATTGATAATATAAATACTGCTAAGATTGAAAAAGTACGAAAAGGAATAATGTTAGCCATAGAGAAAACCGATTTAATGAGAAATAGGCTAACCACTTTTCCTACTGTTGAAAGCTTGAGGTTACCAAAGGGTTATGTCAGCCTTAAAACCTTTATGGAAAATGGCCAACCATATGCTCCACAAATTTTGGCCATGTTTGGTGTTACCTCTGATACTACCAGAACTCCTGGAGAACCCACTCAAGGAGATACTAGTTCTAAGAGGGATAGAGGTGATACATTTACATTCCCACATAAAGGAAAGAAGGGTGACTGGGATACTTTTGCACATGAAGCATCAACCGATAGTCCTTTTTCTAGATTTAAAGACAATTTGGAAAGTGTCCCTGCCAAATTTGAAAATCCATTAGTTAAAGGACTTGGTAATACACTTTTAGTAAATATTGATTGCATGGAAAGTGAAGAAGTTATAACAGTCTTGCATAATGTCCATGCTTGGGCACTACAGCGAAAAGCTGAAACTAAAGCAACATGGTCTGATATAGTCACACAAATTGTTTGGTCTTTTACTGGTATTTTAAAACAATGGTGGGAGAAGTTGTCTAAAGAAGAAATGAACAATATCATTGAACACCCAACATATCCCCTGAGAGCTATTTTTGATGCATTAAAACATGAATTCGTAGGGGTTGTGCCAGAAAATTCAGTTCATCATGGCCAACTCTTTTTATCTCAAAGATTGTGTAACATAGATTATCTGCATGATTATTATTGTGTTATGCAAAAACTCCTTTATCAAGCAGCAGATCCTCACAATGTTGCTTATTTAAGGTATTACATAGCTTCAATGCCAGGGAAAATTCCAGATTTGATTAACCAATATATTGAGACCAACAAAGTACAAATTGAAAAATCTTCATTTGCTGCAGAACATCAGATGATAGTTTCTAGTCTGCATAGAGAATGTGCATCAGAAAAGCTAAAAATAATTTTAAAAAGCAGATGCAATTTAGTACAAAGTTGTGTAATAATTTTGCAGAAACTTATGATTTTGGATGCAGTAGCAAATCTAAAAAGAAAGTGCCAAAAGTTTCATGCTCATGCAAGACAGATAAGTACACTCCCAGGAAAAAATATTATCCTTTTAAGTTTTCCAAAAAGAAAAGGACAATATTCAGGAAAAGAGCAAAGCCTTCTAAAAAAGTAACCTGTTTTATATGTGGGAAAGAAGGCCATTATGCAAATACATGCAAAGAGAAAAAGAACAAGAAACAGATGAAAATTATGGATGTCTTCACTACAGTCCATAATCCAGAGAATTGGGATCTCATATCCCACTCAGATGGAGAATATTTTGAAATTTCCAGTGATTCTTCTACCTCATATATTGATGATTTACCTAATATCAACAAAATAAGGTTGGAATCTGATTCCTCTGACTCTGATGAAACTGACTCTCATGAAACTTTTATTGCTGACATTAAAATGTTCTGCTTCAATAAAACAGATAATTTGCAGAATCAGATTGATGACATTAAGACACAACTAGCCCAGCTTGCACCATCCCAGTTAACAGCTAGAAGAAGATTGAAAGAAAAGCTGGAAAGCTTAGAAAAACAATTACCTTCCAAAAAGGTCATTGATGATGAGAATTTCGTGGCAAGAGAGTTTGATTCAATGTTCAAACCATTGAGTTTTACAGAAGCTTCCCAAGATACAGGTATGAATGAAATCAATACTCTCAAGAAAAAAAATTAGAGTTTGGAATCATCTATTAATTTAACGAGATTAGAAATGTTGCAATTATCAGCTAAACTTCAAAATCTTATTTCTGAATATGATGATGCTAATTCCAAATTGGCGAGAATTCTGATGAAGGATATTCCAGAAGAAATGCCCATGAAATCTAAGGAAGTAGATTTGGGAAACATCATGGGAATAGGAGATAAAGTGGTAATTCCTCTGAAAATAAAATTTCCAAACATAAAGGAATACACTTTAGATGCACAAATTGATTCTGGAGCTATGTGTAGTTGCTGTAAGTTTGGTGCAATTCCTTCTTATTACTCGCATCCTACTAAACTGTCCTTTAGAGCTGTAAATAAAGAATTAATGGAGATTAACTATATATCTCCTGATTTTCCAGTCTATTTGAATCATGTACAGACTTATGTTACATTGTACAGTTTTGATACAGGCTCAGATGTCTTGTTAGGACAAGATTTTTTGAAAAGATTCCTCCTAGTTACCTTTGGCAAAGACTCCATCACATTTACTACTAATGAGGGACCTATTATGATTCCTGCAAAGAATGAGTACCAGCTTAAGGTCAAGCCCAGTGAAGAAGATAATTTGCAGGACACTATGCAGAATCTTACAAAAAATCGAAAAATTGTCAAGCATGCAGAAGTACATGGACAAAAGGCATTGCAAGTGATCTCAGATAAGCTACACCAAGATTGCACAGCAAGCAGGCCAGACGCTTTCTGGACCAGAGAGAAATATTTTGTAGCATTACCTTATAAAGAAGGGTATGTTCCTAAATCACAGAAAGCAAGTGCTAACCATATGTCGCCTACTGAACAAGCCTTGTGCAAACAAGAAATTCAACAACTGCTTGAGCAACATTTTATTGAACCTTGCAAAAGCCCATGGGCCTGTCCAGCTTTCTACGTCAATAAACATAGTGAGCAAAAACGTGGCAAGAAGAGGTTGGTAATTAATTACAAAATATTGAATGAGGCCCTCATGCCTATCAGGTATCCTCTTCCCAATAAAGAATTGTTGCTTGCTAAAATAACCAATGCCAATGTTTTCAGCAAATTTGATCTTAAAAGCGGGTTTTGAAAAATTGGCATTATTCCAGAAGACAAGTGTAAAACTGCCTTCACGGTTCCACATGGCCAATACCACTGGACAGTCATGCCATTTGGATTAAAGAATGCTCCATCTGAATTTCAAAAAAGAATGGAAGATATTTTTGGAGGGGTAGATTATGTAATTGTATATATTGATGATTTGCTTGTGTTTAGCAAGGATGTAAATTCTCACAATATGCATTTAGAAAACTTTTATGAAATGGTATACAAGCATGGTCTAGTTCTATCTGACTCAGAAGAAAAATTTCAAATTGGAAAAGTTAGAATAGACTATTTAGGATTGCATATAGAATAAGGTCATATAGAGCTCCAACCTCATGTCCTTCTCCATATTTTGAAGTTTCCTGATATTCTCCTTGATGAAAAGATGCTTCAGAGATTTTAAGGTTGCTTGAATTACATCCGGTAGTTCTACAAAATGCAGTCTGAAGATACTAATATTTTGTAGAAAACACTGAGGAAAGAAAAAATCGAATGGTCCAATGAGATGACTACAACAGTAAGGAACATAAAAAGCAAAATCAGAGAACTTCCCAAGTTAAGACTGCCTGACACTAATCTCTCATTTATTCTTGAAACAGATGCATCTGATCACACATGGGCTGCAGCATTGTTATAGAAACATGGAAGGAAGGAACTTGTTTGTGCATATGCCTCTGGTACTTTTGACAACATAGAAGTTAAGTATCCATCCTCCCACAAAGAAATACTTGCTGTCAAAAGGGGAATTCAAAGATTCAGATTGTTCTTGAAGAGTGTCAGGTTTTTAGTTAGAACTGATCTGAAGCACATGAAAGGTATTTTGTCCAACAAAAAATTGTTAGAACAAGGAAATACCAGGATTCTAAGATGGGCTCTCTGGCTAGAAGGTTTTGATTTCGATATTGTCTATAAATCAGGTGCAGAAAATTATTTAGCAGACATGTTGACAAGAGAAGGAGCTCCAGAAATCAAAGACATCAAGATGTTCAAACCCTTGTACAAAGGAGAAAGTTATTCTAGTAAAATCCCAGTCCAGTCCAGTGTCTGTCAGTCCAAAATTTGTCCAATCTTGGTCTGTAGTCAGTGTAAATACGAATTCTGTTGGGATTGTTTTGTTTTAAGAGTCAAGTCATTACCAGTAGAAGTCATCCAAATTATTTTACAGATGTGGTTTGATTCAGAGTCTGGCATGATAGCCTATAATAGTGAGTTACCTTATAGAGATAGGCCTTGGTGTGTCTATTATTCACTGTCTAGAGGACTAGTTCCTGTCTATTTCAGTTTTTTCCAACATACTGATTGGATATGGCAAGATTATTTCTCTATCCATCAGAGGGCCAGGATACATGGTTATGTTAGAGTCATTACATATGCGACACAGTTAGATAGTGCTAATAACTGGTGGAGTCCCTGGTTTAGGTTGTTCATGTTTAAGTATATGCCTAGGAGTGAGCATATTTGTAATTTTAATTTATGGGAAACCATTAACACTCTAATTTGGGAAATCCATATTGCTGCTCGATACGACTACACTGTAGAGTTTGAATTTCTTCATACTAAAAAAGAAGTAGTCTTACACGATAGACAACAAGATGAACTATCATTCAGTTTGAAGGTCAGCTTCCATGGAGAAATTTCTACAGATCCCAGGACGAGACCAGCAAATGTATTCCATTTCCCATTTTATTGCTGTTTTTTGGAAGTAGCACCTCCATGGCTTGATGATGCCTTGCCAAATGATATATTTGCTCCTAATATAGAACAATTATTAGAGATGGATGAAGCCGACAGAGCATATGTTGATGCATAAGAATGGCAATATAATAGCGATTGATGTATGTGATCACTCATTAGATATCATGTACACTTTTAAGTTTTCGTGGGCTTTCTTCAAAATATCCACTCTGTAATTATTATGAGTCACTGTACAGTTTCAGTTTTCATGGGTTTTCTTTAAAATATCCACTTTGTAATTATTATGAGCCGATGTCCTAGATTCCGGCCATCTTGTCTATTGATCATATAATTTTTTTTTTGTTTTGTTTTTTGTTTTTATGTTTTGTTTTGTTTTTTTTGTCAGATTCGGTCCCCATATGGCACTGCCTTTAAGGGACGAGATAACAAGTGGTAGTACCCACTTGCCCGAATCTTTTATTTTCTCCTTACTGTTAGTCCTTTGGATATGATTTCCTGCGTGATATTCATACCAAAAGGAGATTCCTCCTGCTGCAAGTTTTCGGTAAAAATTCTGACCGGATAACCTGCTAAGATATTATAAATACTAGAGTTGTAAGAAGTTGAGGCATTCAGAAATTGAGAGTCTTAGGGTCGAGAAGTCTGAGTCGAATTTCGCTCTTGCTCTGCATCTACGGACATTCTGTTTGATCTGCTTGCAACACGAGCTGAGTTCAAAGTCCTTAGGTGATTCGAGAAGCCTGCGCATCATTGCTTGACGCTGGTGTGAAACTAAAGTGACCGGATCAGTACTTTAGTCTGTAATGTTTGTTTTGATCTTTTAGACTCAGCCTGTTCGCATGCCAGGAAGACTGTAGATATGTTATGCTCCGGCTGACTTATATCTACTAAATGCTGCAACAGTCTCTCTGAGGAAAATGAATCCCTTTTGTAATGTTCGCATCCATATATGAATAAAATCTATTTGTTCATATTTCCTCTGTTCATATTTCCTCAACTTTTGTTGTGTATGAAATGGTATCAGAGCCATCTTGGTTCTTTTTCCAAGCAATTTTCATAACTATTTGGTTCTCCCATTGAGTTATATTTGTTCCTGCCTTCGTTTACGAGTTAAAATCGACAATCAGGCTTTGGGAGAGAGCGTTTTGAGGCGACGGACTGCCGTGTTTGCTTTCCTGGAGTGCAAAGGTTTTATCTCCTCTGTTCAGGTCTGTAAGTCAGATGGTGACAGAGATGCATGAATTCAAAAAGAGCATGAAGGTACATGTCTGAGATGTACGGAAGGAAAACCTTATAAGGGGACCATTCCCCTCATGCAACAGGTCCACAGGTTTGGAACAACTCGAGGAGTTTGAGATTCATAATCAGGAATCTCATGTATATAGGTGGAAGAAAGCCATCTATGGCTTGAAGAAAAACACCCCGGGCATATTATGAGAGGATTGATAGCTGTCTAATGAAGCTGCGATTCACTAGGAGTGAAACCGATACAAACCATTACCCGAAGGTTGTGGATGATAGACCTCTCATATCGACACCTTATGAGGATGACCTATTTCTGACAAGTGCAGATCCTCTCATTTGCAAAAGTAAGAGGGAGTTGGATTTCAAATGTGGAATGATAAACTACAAGACTATGACTACCTTGAGGATCTTAACTTTCAAAAGTTATATGGTAGTGATGTCAGACCAGATTTGAGAAATGCCTCTGAGTTTCATAAACTCATTCGCGTTGATGTCCTTGGTGAACTTCCTTCCAAACATATGTTTTGCAGTTAGCATGGTGAGCTCATATTTGGTTGAGCCCCATTGAATTGGTGCCAAGAATATTCTAAGATATCTTCGGGCACAATCTCTCATGGATTGAGATACACTGCGGAAATATGAAACTACATGATTATTCAAATGTTGATTGCGTAGGCAGTGTGGAGGATCACTAGAGCACTTCTCAGTGCTGGTTCTCTTTGGATTCTGCTTCGATATCATGGATGAGCAGGAAGCAGAAATCGGTTGCTATAATCACCACCGAGGTCGAATACACAGCTATGAGTATGATCTTGTGTGAAGCTACATGATTGCAGAAGCTCTTAAGTGAATTGTTTGTACACATGATGAACACCACTGTGATTCTCTGTGACAACCAGAGGTGGGATTCGATTATTGAGGAATCCCGTATTCGATGTTGCTCCAGTAGACAGACATCAGATACTACATTATATGGGATATGGTAAGTCAATGAGCAAGGAAGCTCCATCACAACGAGATGATGTACAAGTCGTTACACTTTGTCAAAGCCCCAGGGAAAGATTAGACATGTGATTTTCCCGAACGACTTGGAGTTGTCGAGAGACCCATGTAAAAGGGTCTTGCATGTTGCATACATTGAGCTCTGGGAGCTCTGAGGGCTTGTGGCTCTTACTGGAGCAACATACGACCACAAGGTGACTCACCCTCCCCTCGTGGTGCACGCTGAATAGATAGATTAGTTCTCCTGTGGGCCAGGATCATTTGTTCTCTGTGGTGATTATGGAACAGGATGATTAGTTCTCCCGTGGGTCAGGATGATTCATTCTTCGTGGCTATTGTGGAACAGGATGATTCGTTATGTTGTAGACCAGTATGATTAGTTCTCCATGGCATCCACTGGACAGGATGATTCATTCTCCTGTGGATAGGATGATTAGTTCTCCTGTCGAGGCATCCTACCCATGCAGTCTGGGACTCATGGGAAGTACCTCTCATCTGATCAATGAGCAGGGAAATGAGGATAGGGACCATAGTAGTACCGATGGACGCATCATTGTATCTACCACACTCCCTATGCTAGGATGACCTTCATTGATCTGGGATCAATGATACTGATCTAGGACCGGTGAGAGTGCTACACCCTCTGAAACTAACTTCGGGTCAGTAGAGGACTGGTCTGGGACTAGTGAAAGTGGTACGCATTCCAGACTGACTTCGGGTCAGTGGAGGATGGTATGAGACATTCTTGATTTATTCTTCTTCTTCATGGTTCAGCAGAGCAGAGTAGAGCTGAGCAGAACTGATTAGAGCAGTGCAAGGCACTGATGACAGAGATAGTATAGTCGGACATATGGATCAACAAATGGAGTTCTCCCTAGTTTAGAGGGAGTGTTAAAATTGGAAACTAGGGCCAAAATCCATGTGGGTCATCATATTTATGGAAGCTGATATTTTTCTTGGATCCCTCTCATCGAGAGGTGTGGGATTGATCTAAATATCATCCGATTCCAACAAGTATTCATGGAGTTATGAATTTATTTGTGTTATAAGACAAATTGTCAAGTCAGCCAGCAACTTGTGTAGGCTCAGAAGCCCATAGTCATGTCTATTCATCATCTGCATCTTAGTATAAATAGGAGAGGACTTGAAGTCATTTGTGAGACACACTCTTCATGTGATCTCCTCCTCTCCACATCTTTGGGTTTTTGGTGAAGGAGAGGACACTAAGAGTATGCTAGGCTAAGTAGATGATGCCCTAGCCGCAGTAGTTGATGCCCTAGCTGCAGTGATGCCCTAGCCGCAGTGATTCCATAGCTGCAGTAGCTGATGCCCTAGTCGTAGTAAGCCATAGGCTTATGAGGAGATCTACATGCAGAAAAGAGGAGACTTATGTACAACATAAATAAGCCCCTATATGCTGTCTCAAGAGGCTCAATCCGCAGATGAAAGGAGGGCCAATATAGGCCCTAAATGAAGGCCTGAATATCCTGTCCATTGACCTTATATGTAGCAAGAAAGAGACTCATCATCCGCAGTCAGAAAGAGGATCTATACACAGTCCTAAAGGAGACCTGTTTACGCAGCAAGGAGATATATATGGAACCTTCCATCTGCTGTCTAAGGAAGCTCTAAAAGAGCCCTTGCCACAGGTTTGAAAGTCACCTAATCTATACGTTGTCTAGTCACAATCCAAGAGGTTTGTATGCAGCAAGAAAAGGCACTCAACTTCAATGAAGCAGGGAAGGGAAGGACGTTAGGGTCATTCTCATGAATGCTTTGAAGTGCAAATGAAGCAACATTAAGGCCACATTACAAGAGTCTACTTATGTGTTGTTTGTAATGTCATTTGTTGCAAGGTTTATCTCTGTCGTGGGCGACGGATTGCACAGAAGACATTGCGGATGGACTGAGCGCTTTTAGTGGAATGTTGGGTGAGTATGGGGGTTCGTTCTAGCCTTATATTCCAGCATTTGACAACAACTAGGAAGGGAGACAATACCGCAGTCTAGTATGCCTGGTCAAGAGGTTGTGTTGAATCTGATGGGTGTGAATAGGGTGCTGTAGCAAGACGGAGTTTGTACCCCAACCAATGTGGTGATGAGGTTGTTCATGAGGACAATTTAAGGTGACCTATTTAACAAGCAGCGACAGCTAGAGCAGCAGCATGATGTGTGCAACATGATGACTAAGAGCAGCAAGTTGTGTACAACGTACAACTCAGCAGTAAGCAACATGGTGCAGCTCAGGAACATGGTATAATGTTGCAATATGATGAGGTGCAGCATATGGACGAGATGCAGCACAATGACAGGTGAAGGAGTCACCTTGGAGAATTAGATGAAGCAGCATGTCTTCAACTGATCTCATGTAGAGATGATATATTCTCTTATCTAGAAAGTCAAAGTGTTGACTTCTGTTTTAAATGTACTATATCTCTCTTTCTCTGTTGAACTATTGAAGAACATAAAAGAAGAATTGACAAGGGTTTCCCCACATTGGGGTTTGTCCCTGGTTGGTGCCACATCTTGTGTACTCTTGTCTTGGCTTGTCTTCTGCGA